>PVHY01023064.1:0-21524 GCA_004024945.1 Uropsilus gracilis | reverse complement strand
TGACAGCCAGCAGCAGGCACTCTGAGCCAGCAAGAGTGGAGAAGAGAAACATCTGGATGCTACATGCAATGAAGGAGATGCGATGGTCCCCTGACAGAAAGACCACGGCCATCTTGGGCACAAACGTGCAGATGTACATGAGATCCATGAGGGACAGCTGGCTGAGCAGGAAGTACATGGGCGTGTGGAGAAGAGGGTCAACCCAGATGAGGAGGAGGATGATGGAGTTGCCCAGAAGGGCCACCAGGAGGTCCAGCAGGGTGAGTGTGAAGAGCACCCAGGGCACCGGGGTGCTGTGGAACAGATCCGAGAGGAGGAAGTCACTGCCCGACGTCTGGTTGCTCAGCCAGGCCACGCTCGCCTTCCCAATTTGCATCTTTGGGGAGTGTTTCAAAAGCAAATGTTCACTGTCCGTATGAAATTTTACCAAATATACACAATTACCATTTTCAGCGACTTAAGTCCATTTACCTTGCTACCTTTCTTCTAACGCTGATTTTAAGACAATATTTTTTCATCCAAAGGCCTTACAAGGAAAAGTAAAAGATCGCCAAGATGCTTGTCAAGTAAGATTAATGTCAAATATTTTAAGTCCAATAGTTCAAGCATTTTTGTCTTTAAAGTTTTCTAGAAATTAAAAGTTTAGACAGTAGCACTCAAATTTCACTTAGCTGTTGCTCTGTAAAAAATGGACATGCATTTGTAAGTTATGTGCGATTGTATATGCTTCAGTTCTCACAGCTTTATCAACCAATCTTATAGAACAAATTTGGAAAAACTCTAAATAATTCACCATCATAAAAAGCCATAGTCATAACCAAAAATCTCTTCCAAATTATTTTCATAAACTCACAAGAGCAAAAAGAAAAGCAATGTCTTTCCAAGCAGTTATTATAAGATATAAAATTGAATAAGTGCTATTCTGTGAAGCTGTATATTCTTATTTGATTTAATAGAGCCAATCAAATAAGTAAGCTCACGGGGAGAGGAGACTGTGAGGTAAAAAGCTGGGCATAAGGATGTCACTGAATTCACCACATTCTATGACACAGTGGCAAGGGCACCATCTGTCACCCTTGCCTGCACCCTCACCACTGGGCCTGCAGAGGTTAAGGGGAGCTCAGAAGCACCTGTTTTGGAATAAAGGGACAATCACACAAGGAAAAACATGCACTCAACAATCCCGGAGTGGGTTTTCACAGACAATATTATAGAGAAAATGGAAGACTGAATCTAAAAATTAAGGCAACTTTTATGTAAATATGCTAGCCAGCGGGATGGGTTCCTGGGCTCCTCACGATCCCACCCTATGCACACCACGCTGCCATGTGCAGCCTTTACTTCAGAGGCTGATGGAGCAGTACAGGTGGTGGATGAATAGAGGAGCGGAAGAGCAGACAGGTTTACGAAAAGGAAAAACATCAAGGGATTTAGTTCTCACCTCTAGGAGGACACAGCACTTGTTTCTCAGCTTCCAGAGAGAGCTGAAGAGTGAGTCTCTGATCATGCATCAATTTTTTGCTTGTTTACTGAATCAAAACTTCCCAGCTTTTAGCATTTAACATTCCACTTTCTGAATGCTTTCCAAAAGCCACCTGACAGATACATTCCTAGAAGTTCACTGAATATAGTGAAGTTTGGCCTCAGTCCAAGGTTACAAAGCATAATCTGCTAAAAAAGGTGTTAGTACTTTGGTATTGGTGTAGCTCATGATGCCTCAGGAATCCCACAAATAAGAAATTAAAAAATACGTGGAGTCAGGCTATACCCTAAACCAGTGAGGAAGAAGTAACGAGGAGCCACTTTCACCAATCACAACCTGGAACAAGTAACAGCTCTGCTGAGGGACATCAATGAAAGTGAGAATCAACTAACAGGGTCTGTTTAGCATATCCTGGGAAAATAAACAAAAGCCTCATGAAGTGACCATTTGGGCACCACTGCAATGACTTCATTACAGGGTCATCCTTGTTTTCTTTGCAAAAAGGACCTCAAAGAAGACTCTGAACTGAGGTGACAGAATATTCCAATATCTAACATTTACCTTTTACACGAAATCTGATTGCTGCCCACAACCCTCGAATTAGGAAGTTACAGCTTTCCGAAACTACAGTGAAACCAGATGACCCATCTGGACATTGGACTTGCCTCCCAGGACAAGGTTAGGGTCTATAAAATGATGTGGGTGCCAGCACTCACCCAGTTGTAGGTCACTGGCAATCAAGAGAACGCATAGATGATGTCTCGCAGGTGAGGAAGAGCTCGCATTAAATAATGGAGAGTCCTTCACAGGGATTTTAGTACAGAGGCTTAGAGCTTCATAAATTATGCAACTGAGCAACCATCACACACATCTGAAGCCTATTTCCCAAGAGAAACCCTCCTACTTACTCATGGGGACAATCAGTCCTGCGTGTAAAGTGCTGCTGCTGACTCTCTGTGCTGCTGTGTCCCAACACAGAGCCTGCCTGGACAAAGAGGTTAAATACCTCATGCTGTGGCTAAGCTCAGCCCAGGCCCAATCCTGGCCCCACAGGTAGTCCCTGGAGAGTCGCCCCCACCTGCAGGCTGCTCCTTCAGGCTGCTGTGAGGCAATTATCTCCGGGCCTGAGCAAGTGGCTGCAGCTGTCTCACAAGACCTGCTGCTCTAATCACAGAAAATGCTCTTCAGCCTTGTGAGCTTAAGAGGTTGAGTGAATATCGACATGAAAATGTATATTTTAATTGGGTTGCTTGCAAAACAGCCACTGAAAATAACATGGGAAGACAATCTATTTCCCATTGCCACATAAAAGAGTAACCATGTCTGTAATTACTAAAGCAGAAATGCAGACCACAGGAAAAGCATGGGCTTATCTTTAAATGATCAGAAAACGGTGGTCTTGGTCATCCTTAGCTAGAAACACAGACACCTGAGGGACATCACAGCTGACACCTGTCTTCCTGGATGCAAAGCCCCCAAAGGGAACAAGGAAGGAACATTTTGCTTTAATGCTGCAAAGTGGTGGAGGCTGACATTCTTAAGCTGAAGTACAAGACTGGACCTGCTTGAAACTGAAAGTCCTGGGACCACAGTCTGAAGAGGGAGGTGTCTGGTCACTGGAGGAACATCACCCTTCCATGGTCCAGGAATTCACACCAGGTTCTCATGATGAAGAGAGGGAGAACAGTCCCCACTGCTCTGACAGAGAATGGGAAACCATTTGGAAATAATTTCATAGTAGTCTCCACAAGAAAGGCCAAATTGGGGGTTGGGGAAGTCTTGACAGAGACAAAATCCAGATGAGCAAGGACTTCTTTCCAATTGTGGCTTATTCCACTCTTCCTTGCACACCTGAAAAAAGCAAAGTTTACAAAATACATGTGAGAGTTACATTTCAGGAACTAAAGATCAAAGAATTATCAAAATCTGCAAAAGTTATAGGACACAACTTATAATTCTATAATTTGTTAACTCATCATTATATAAGTTACCTCACCACCACATCAACAAGGCCCAGTAGAGGCCAATGTATTGTGGGAGACAGTTTTGTAAGAGATAGACTGTATCTAAGGAGGGTCAGGCCAACACTCAGTGTGGAACTGGCTCCTGGAGAGAACCCTGTCCTGGGAACAGCAGCGGGTCTCAGCACAAGACATGAAGATGTAACCAAGTTTCCATGACAACCAAGGAGATGGGAGAGATAAAGAGGAGCAGGAGGGAGACTTGAATGGTAAGTCTTAAACCCTGAATGAGGCCACCCTCAAGTCTATTCCAGCACTCAAGAACGCAATAAATGAATTGATCTTGATGAGAAGGGCACACAGAAGTGGATACCTAAGGCAGGAAAACAGATCAAATAGCAGTAGGAAAGAACAATGGGTCTCATCCAGTAGATACAACAAGAGAAAACAGGATTTAAAAATTCATATGTACTGAAGAAAAGAGGAGTCAAAATAAAGTGTTTCAGGAATAATGACATATACACTATGTGGATGAGGCAAGAGAATGAAATAGGAAACTAGATTACTAAAGAAAAAGCAACTAAAACTTCCTTCTAAAGAAATGAAAACACATTCATTAATAGGAAAAGGTTCAAAGTCAATCCAAAGAAATCTATACCTCTTAAGATGTATGACAACTAAATCATAAAGTCAAAGACCAAGAGATACCTTAAAACAAACAGGACAAAAGTAACGTTGTTACTCCATAAACCATGAGCATATTGCAACGGAACCCTGTTTTCCATGTGGGAGTTTCAGGATATGTTCAAAGTGAAAATGACTGAAAAAAAAAAACCCTTCCAACCCAGAATGTTATGTTCAGTAAGGTTATTCCAAGAACTGAAAAAGACAAAGTATGCTCCATACAGGAAAAAAAAAAAGCTAGAAGCATCTGCCATCAAAAATCTGTCTTAAAATAATCAATCTGATCAAGGTCAATGAGAAAAAAATGAAAGAAAACTACTACCAGAAGTAACAGCACAGTGCAAATAGTCATTTAATCCTTCATCATGCAAACATGAAGGCTACAAGAAAAAGATGGTAAGAGTAACTCAAGTTCACTTATATGTGGCATATAAAGAAACTAACCAAAAAGACAAGAAAAAGTTAAAACTAGCAAGCTGATGACAGAACTGAAACATACAGCGTAGAGTGGGGTGGGGAGGTGAAACCAGGCACCAGGGCTCACGGTGATGGTTCACAGGTGTTTTGCTGGTGGGAAAACTATGAGGTGCAAAACAATGTAAGGAAATCTATATAATACAGATATAAATCCAATAAAAAATAATTAGATAAGAAACACATGAAATTATTGTAATGTACAACTCAGAAAGATGAAATAAGGATACTTAAAACTGAAGAGTTTTAGAATTACCTCCTAATTAAAAAACTATCAACTTAAAATGGATGATATACAGATGATAGACACATAGGGTGCCACATGTGAAATTCGTGGTAACTACAAAGGAAAATCCTACAGTAGAAACACAGTAGTAGTTTTCAAATTAATCTAAATCTAACCCTAAAAACAGTTATCTACAAAGGGACAGAGTATAAAAGAAATTAGAGAGAAGTTATCAAGACAGAAATCAAATCCCTGGGATTACAATGTTGTGAAATTTATATATAAATAAAATATAAAAATAAATAAAAATGAGTTGTCTAGACTAAGGAAAAAAGACAGAAATCAACAAACAAAATGAGAACTAGCACATACCTACAACAATCACTTTAAATGAAAGTGATAAATTCCCCTCTCAAAAGACTGAAGTGGCTGAAGGGATAATAAGCAAGATTCATCTGGTTCAGGAGCAAGATAAAACTTGCAAGCTGAACATAGATCTGAGGCATAGAGGAGGGGAGAGGTGGGAGAGTGGAGAGAGGTGTCATAGGGACAGGATGAGCACAGGGGACTCTGGTGGCTCATGACGCTCTGGCAGTGGGAGAACAGGGTCTACACCTGAAAATCAAATCTTTTGCAAAAGTGAACAATGATGTCAGAAAATAAAAAAGAAATTTATATTATTTTTTTTAAAAACCAAGACTCATCCATATGCTGCCCATAGGAGACACATTTTGTGTGTAAGTACACATGGTTCTGGAAGAGAAGGAGTGGGAAGTGATAGCCTATGCAAAAGAACAGAACCCTGGTAGAGCTATACTGATAACTGGAAATACAGAAACTGAAACTGGCTCTCACACAGAGAGTGCATGGGGAGTGGGTAAGTCACTCCCCACCAGGAGAGGCTGAGGCAACCAGCTGCCTCCATGTGGTCCAGGGCTCTGGCCCTCTCCACCTCCGGGTCTGGTTGGGAGGGGCCACACCCCCTTCAGGTCCCACAGCTGGAAGGGGAGGCTCCAGGAAGGAGTGGTCTCTCACACAGAGAGTGCAGCTGGGCGGGTGGGGGAGGGGGGTTTCCCCTTCTGTTTCATTCCCATCACAGCCACTCCTCTGCTTGAACAAGAAAAACAACAACTCAAATAAGCTATACTTGAAGAGACAGAGAAATAAAGGCCATGAACACATCCATCACCTGCCCAAAAAGAGCACAGTTGGAACTCCGAGACAGAAGACAGTGGTGGACTAGACCAAAGACATGTCATCGGAAACACCAACATTTCTGACACGGGGGTTAGGCTCCCCACCCCTAGACACTTTCAACATGAGCAAGAAGACCTCCCCTCTCAATGGGGGAACAACTCCACAAAGAAGTATCAGTGGAATATGTGGGGAGCATCTCCACACACCAGACTGAAAGGTTTGCTGACATGCTCAGAAAGGCCACCTGCCCTAAGGTTATTCATGGAGATCTGATCATCCTGGTCTGCAGTCCCCCAGGAATGCAGGACATCACTCGGGAGGACACTGCTTCAGAAAGAACACAAAGAGACCAATCATCAACCAACAACTGACAACAAGAAAGGAACTGGAGTGACCAGAGGGGAAACCTGGGGAAGGGGAGGAAGGAGGAGAGGGGAGAACCATGTCTACAAGCACAAGCTATGTAAGCAAGCAATAAGAAAAAAAATAACTATTAAAAAAAACTGAAACTGGAGACATACAAAGATGATGGAGAACAGTATATGTTGATAAATGGATCAAATCAACAAGAATATATAATATTGTTATCTATTTTCACTCTATAAAGCAGCACCAAAATTGTGATCAGACATATCCCCTGACCCCCAGATAAAACTGGGTAAAACTGCTTCACTGGTAAATTATAGCAAAAATTCAATGCATTTCCTTCACAAATGCCTTAAAAGTCCTGAAGAAGGGAACATTCCCGAGTTGTGTTACAATGTAAGCATCACCCAGGTAGAAAAGCAAATGAGAACATTACAAAAAGTGTCAATATTACTAATAAACATAGATTCAAAAATCCTTAAAATATTGGAAATGTGACTCACAATAATTTAAAAGGATTATGCACAGATTGTTTCATGTGCCATCTACTCCAGGGAGACAAGAATGGTTTGATCTCCCTCAAATCAATCCATGTATATGCCATATTAATAAATGGAAAATTAGAATCCTACATGTATTGGAATAGGTGCAGAAAAATACCTGAGGACATTCAACAGAAATCTGTGAAAACTCTCAACAAACTGAATATGGAAGGAAAACACATTCACAAATTGAAGGTCAAATATGACAATCTAATATCATGTTCAATGTTGAAAAGCATATCTTTTCCTCTAAAATCAAAGCAAATAAAGATCACCCACTCTCCTTAATTTTATTCAGTATAGTACTAGAAGTTCTTGCAATTGATTTTATGGAAACACAAACAAATTTTAGATGTAAAAGTAGAAATAAAAGTGTGAGTATTTTCTAATGACATGGTTTCATATATAGGAATGCCAAAAGAAATTACAAAAATCTGTCAAAACTGAAACAAATTTAATAAGTTGCAGGGTGCAATATTAATGGATAAAATTCATCAGTACTTGAATAAAACTATTGCAAATCAAAATATAATAGGATATCCCACTCATATCTTCGAGAATCACTGTTACCTTGAAAAAAATTAAAAGGGGAACAAGATAGGAAATGAAAAAAAAATTGTTGCATCATTCTGTTTATATGAGAAGGTTATCACCAAAGAAAAATCATAAATACTGAGAGCAAGAGATGTGGGGCTCAAGAGGTAGGTGGTGAATGGGTAAAAAGGGTAAATCCCCAAACTTTACATTGTATAGAGGTAGTAGAGCACCCCTAAAAATCTACTTATCAACTAGTTATCAACCAATTATACAACAAAAATCCTAGGTTGAACAACTAAAAATCCATAAATGCTAATATTATTGCTCGACAACAAAAATTGGCAGTGCTATTTAATGTATGTCAATTGAAAATTGAAACATAAAATGAATCAATCAATATTGACTCAACAAGGCCAAGTTTGGTTTCAGAATAAGGATTATCTTAGGATATAGGCATTAGATATTCATAATTATACATTCACTTTGTAATTTTAGAATATAACAAAAGAGTGTTCAAAATAACACCACTATTTAAAGTTTGTGCATTTCAGAAAAATAAGCAGATGTGATATTGATAAAGGTATAAAGAAACCATTAACATATTATAAGAAAAATCAGTATCTCCATTTTATTACCATTGAGGACAAAGGTATACATGACTAAATGTAAAAATTTTATCTAGTAGAAGTACAGATTATACATTGGATCTGTATAGTATTTCTCATATATCTGCTGTCAGTAAAAAAAGTACATGATTGATGCATGCATATAAACATTTTATATCTCATTCCAAAGAAAATGCCATCATGTTTAGATTTACACTGGACACTCAACCACTCACATTGCTCATATCCTAAAAACCTTCCGAAAGGCGCTGGTGACGTCTTTGTTGCGCAGGCTGTAGATGAGGGGATTCAGCATGGGCGAGATGATAGTATAGAACACGGAGAGCACCTCCTCCTGCCCAGGGGAGTGGTAGGACTTTGGCAGAATGTACTTGATGATGGCAGGTCCATAGAACAGCAACACCACAGTCATGTGGGAGGAGCAAGTACCCAAGGCTTTCTTGAGTCCCTGTGCAGATCCCATACCCAGGACAGTGGACAGTATCTTTCCATAGGAGCACAGAATGCCTGAGATGGGAAGGATGAAAAAAATCACAGCACTGGTAAAAATACCCTTCTCATATTGAGACGTGTCAGCGCAGGCCACTTTCAGGAGGGCTGGGATCTCACAGAAGAAGTGATGGATCTCCCTGGAGGCGCAGTAAGGGAATGTCAGAGTGTAGACCACGTGGATCAAGGCATTGAAGAAGGCACCCAGCCAGGTTCCCAGCGCCAGAAGCACACAGATCCTGGGACGCATGAGGATGGGGTAGCGCAGAGGGTGGCAGATGGCCACGTAGCGGTCATAAGCCATGACAGCCAGCAGCAGGCACTCTGAGCCCCAAAGAGAGGAGGAGAAGTACACCTGGACACCACAGCCAATGAAGGAGATGTGGTGGTCCCCAGACAGGAAGTCCAGGACCGTCTTTGGGAGAAACGTGGAGATATACATGAGATCCATGAGGGACAGCTGGCTGAGCAGGAAGTACATGGGCGTGTGGAGAAGAGGGTCGGCCCCGATGAGGAGGATGATGACGGAGTTGCCCAGAAGGGCCACCAGGAGGTCCAGCAGGGTGAGCGTGAAGAGCACCCAGGGCACTGGGGTGCTGTGGAACAGATCCAAGAGGAGGAAGTCACTGCCCGACGTCTGGTTGCTCAGCCAGGCCATGCAGTCGGTGTTCAACTTGTAACTTTGGAGACAGGTTCGTAAGTGGTATGTTTTCAGTCTTTATATACTTTTACCAAATAAAATTATACATTGATTTCTAATATCTGAAGTCTCCTTACTGCACTACCCTTCAACTTCTATTTTTAATGAATTTGCCTTTCACCAGTCTTTACTCCCATCCAAGTACTAACCAGGCCCGACCCTGCTTAGCTTCCGAGATCAGATGAGATCGGGCACGTTCAGGGTGGTATGGCCGTAGACACACCAATCTTTACTAAAGTGTAAGAGACTTAAGACTATGCCACATCTGGGATACTGCATAATTCTGGCTGAAAAAGAAATTATGAACGTATAAATGTTACGCACCTTTTAAAAAAGAAAAAAGTCCACTTATAATAATATCCAAACTGAGTCATGCATTACTTCATCAGAAACATCGATACATGTGCAAATGTTGTTAATCAGTTGATCAATCGTGAGGTAGACATAAGGGAGAGGAGAAAGTTTCGGAGCCTAAGAAAGGCACACCAACCATCAATAAAACCTTTTCTGGAGGAATTCTGACTCTAATTCTAATTCTTTCCAGAACTCTCGCCTGAGACACAAAGGAAGAACTGTTCCTCTCAGGAGCTATTTTAAAAACATATAATTAGTGGGGGTTCCATACTGGTGGCAGAACCCACGCCCTTCACGGCCACACCATGATGGTGTGGTCACTGCATCCTGCACGCACCAGATCCACTCGCCTCTTGAGGTCGAGCCCCACCACACCTTTAAGCCCTGTAAAGAAGCAGGGTGCAGTGTGCGGGCAAGAGGGGTGGGGGAGGAGGGTCAGGTTTGCCGCAGACCCCTCCACTTCAGAGCACCCTAATCAGGAATAAGTACCTCAAGACGATTTTTCATGCACAGAAACCAAACAGGTGAGGTACAGGAAGAAAGACCCTTGAATTTATGCCACCCAGGCAGGACTCAAAAAGAACAAGGCTAGAACCAACCAGCATGGAACTGCAAAAGCAAACAATAGAACAACGCCTACAGTGTCAATGAGGAGCTGTGAACAGAAACTGGGCACAGAGACGCTGTCAATAAGGGCGCTGTGCACCCTCTTTGCTCAGAGGGAAGAGGCCTGCCGAATGGCAGTGGCCCCACAGCAAAGCCCCAACGAAGGAGATCAGGAGACCTACCATCAGCTGATGGCTGTCTCCATCGAGGAGCTGCTCTACCAAAACATATAGCTGGGAATCAGGCCCCCAAAGCCAAAGACCCACAACATAATGTGAAGGAGCAACAAAGTGATGCAGAAAACAACAGAGATGAGATCCAACAAGAAACAAGAAGCAATGATACAAGCCAAAGGTGCTTGAATCTACCTACGAAGGCAAAAGCAGCACAGGAAGGAAAAACAGCAGCTCTGCCAAGTCCCAAGACATCACACCCTCCCCAAGGATGAGAAAATAGATTCAGAAAAGAAAACAAAAAGGCTAAAGGGCTAAACATGGACAAACAAGAAAAAGAAAGAAGGCAAAGTGATCAGAGAGGGTGTGGGGTGGTGGGGTGTTCCCATGGGGATCAGCAATTATACAACCATGTATTGTAAAAATTCCAAAAATAAAATAAAATAAAAAAGAAACCCCTATCTTTTGAGCCTTTTCCTGGTGTGTACTGGTGGAGCACAACAGGTGCCTTGGTGGTGGGTATGATGTGTTCACTTGTGGCTAAGTAGGTGAACCTATGCCTCAACTCTGAATCATATGCAGTGTCGTAAACCAATGCTACCTCAATAAAAATGTGTAAATAACAAAAATAATTTAAAAACCATGTAATTAAGTGCTGTTTTTCAAGCTGCAAATATGCACGTATTTGATATTTAATAGCTGTAATCACTTGGTAAGCTCACGGGGGTTAGCGTGGACATTTCACACCTCTTATGCCATGTCTGCAAGTGAATCTGATGAAGAAGGTCTTGATGTGTGCATGTTTGTATGAAGATGTGAGTCAGAAAACAACAGTGGAAAAATAATCTTAAAGCCTGAATCATTGTCCTATTGTTGGTGAATCAGAAGGGGTTTCTGGAGAATCCCTCAAGTTTATACCTCTCTCTGTTCTGTTCTCCCTCGAGCTGATTCAGAAAGAACGACAGTGGCATTTTCAGGGCTGAGTAGAAGGCACTCTTTCATGAAAATCTGAGCATCAATTCTAGGATGAATGTAAAATACTCAGATATTTCCACTGAATTTTCAAATGACCTTTTCTCCTGGAGGTAATGATCATGTAGAACCTGCCATAGGTTGCAAGCTAAGGCCAGTTCATGCTGGGAATGAAGAAAACTTCACTCTACTCTTACCTGTCTTCAGAGCACTGAAGACCGAATGGCATGATTGACCTCCGGTGGGCAGCAAAGTTGCCACTCCTCCTTTTGCCTTAAGAAACGTTCCTTGAGCCGGGCACGGTGGCTCGTGCTTGTAAGCTTCAGCCTATGAAGCGGCAGGGGCTAGGGATCGCGGTTCGAGTCCCGCCTGGGGCCCGTATAGTGAGACCCTAGTTCCAAAAAATAGCTGGGTGTGGTGGCGCATGCCTGTAATCCCAGCTACCTGGGAAGCTGAGGCTGGGGATTGCTTGAGTCTGTGGTACCCTGGGCAATGACAGCCTGCGGTTCCATGGGCAAAAATAGCAAGACCCAGTTTCAAAAAAAAAAAAAAAAAAGAAACGTTCCTTGAGAGATACCGACCAATTCATGAGTGAACCCTCTGCCCCCAATTATCTCACGGAAACTACTATTTTACCCAGTTTGATTGTGCATTAGCCACTTGTCTGACTGGTAATGAAACATTCCCTTGGCTCTGTAAATATTGGTTGCCAGGACAATGAGGCTGTTGCTGGTGCATACTTCCAGCCAGTCCTCAGCCCCTGCAGCTGAATGATCTCTCTCATTGTCCTTTCTCACACCCTGCAGTCGGCTCCTTACAAGAACATTCATCAATTATAACTAAAAGTGGCACTTTTTTATAAAGAGTTCTGCAGGTAGGTGTAGTTGCTTCTATCATGAACACCTGAGGCATACAGGGACACACCAGCTGACTGAATTCACAACACTTCTCCCAAAAGGACAGGATCAACATTTGCATCCTTCCTGGGGCTACTCAGGGGTCAGAGAGAGGAAGGGAGGTCAGAGAGCCTCCCTCAGGGTGCAGGGTTCATCACTGGATAAATCTCCACATAGACACTCTCAATACTGAGCCTGAATTTGGTAGATTTCAAGATCGTGATTATTAAATGTTTTATAAAACCATAAAGGTTCTATACAGTAGTTCTTTGTCTATAGAGGATATAATCATTTTTATATCGCAGTTACAAGAGAGCTAAAAAGGCCTTTTGAATCAGTGACACGGTGAATGATTTTTTTAAGCAAATTGTACAGGGAATTCCCCTATTTCCTTTCTAAGATACATTTTGTTGAGTCCCAGATATTATCTTCATGTCTGAAAACCTCTACGTTTAGCTGAATGTCCTAGTTCCAAAAGGGTGTATTCTATTTAGATAGATTTTCTTATCGTATTTATTTTATTCAGTGTTAAAAATAATGTATGAAGCATAAAATCAAGGAATTTATAAGAAGTCACAAACTATTAACTAGCGACAAACCATAATTTAGAGATCACGCTCCCCGATCACCCACTGAAAAATCTATCATAGCTGAGGGTCACAAATACAGTAAAACGAAAGGGCATTATGACAAGTGACTATGCAGATGACCTTGCAATACAGATACAGATCTAAGAGCCTCTTTCCCTTCAATTTTCGAGGGACTTGAGGAAAGTCAGCAAACACTAGACCCAGAAACCTGAAATGGGAACACACACCGTACTTTTGTTACATAAAGCTAACACCTGTCCACTCCGGAGGTTGAAATTGTATATTTTTAAGAATGAAATCAAATTCTCGTTTGCACCTCAGATGTTGCCAGTTCACAGAGTGTATTATAATAAATATAATAAATTACGCCAAACAATAAAACCACCAGTATCCATCCTACTATTAACCTTGTTCTGACTCAGTAGAATATGTTAAATTTTACAAATTTATCAGTTGATGTGAATAGATAGGTTTGTTGAGCTTTCTCACCACATGCACTAGCTCTAAGCATCATCTATTAGCCAGCTTACAATCAGAGCAAACGTCCTAAAACATGTTTCCTGAGAGAGACACTCCTACTTACTCACAGGAATGAAGTTAGCACTGCTCATAAACTGCTGTGGATAAATTTCTTCGTTCCACCAGCATCAGAAGCACAAGCTGAGCAAAGAGGCTAAGTACTGTGGCTTTGGCAGTCCAGGGCCAATTTACCAAACCCCACAGGCAGTCCTCAGAGGGGCCGTCCCCAGCCTCACGATGTCCCTGAGGCCATGTGCGCAGCAATTAGCTCCCCATCCTCTGACCTGCAGAAATAACTACAGCTGCCTCACAAGTACATGCCGTCTCCACCTCAGGGACACCATGTGTCGGGGGGGGAGGGTGAGAGTTCAAGACTTTGAGCAAATACAAACTTTAAAATTTGTATATTAAAATATGTATTTCTACCAGGAGAGCATTTGGGGTATCAGGTGATCTCACCTTAATTACCATCGGGAAATACTGACCAAAAAGGAAAACCACTGAGTTTTCATTAACCAGAACTGGCACTCTCGGGATGAAGAGTGTGGTATCTGAAGAGAGACAAGGATGGACAAGCTGAGCACAGCTCTGCTAACTCCACTGAGGACCGGTGACCCAAAAGGGACGGGAGCATGCAAAAGCCTCATCCGGTGCACAGGCTGCCCTTCCTTGCTGCCCTGAGTCTCCCTCGAAGGCGGGAAGCCTCCGGGGTTGCAGGTGCCATGGGAGTGCCTGCATGGTGGAGGGAACAGCGTTTCACAAGGCCCAGGGTTGGATCTGCACCAGGGCCACAAGGTGACAAGAGACTAAAGGTGCCTTCCTAGCTTCTCTAAGAGCTGTGAAATAGCCTCAGAGGCTGGTCACATGGAGGGTTGGCTCTGTCTGGGACACTCCAGCATCCCAAAGAGAAAACAGCTAAGGGCATAAGAAATACAAACTGCACGCTTGTCCTGGAGAACCTAAAACCATATCCAAACGCTTCATCACAAATCTAGTAAGACATGCATTTTTCTCAACAGCACAGGCAATATTTTCCAGCATAAAAATGTATTAAGCCAGAAATACTTTCTCGAAATATCCAAAAGACTGAAATTAACACACACAACTTGTCCACAAAAATGATCTGGAATTGGAGTCAGCACAAGCAGAACACTTATAATCCACAAACACATGTCCACTCAGTAACCTGGCCTGGATCAAAGGGTAAATTTCTGAGGATAAAGTTTTGATCCAAATGAAAATGTAAAAACTACAGGCAGTATCTATGAGCAGCAGGAGGAAGGGTATTGCGAACACCTACGTTGAAGAAAATGACATGTCAGCACTTTTAGTTCTAAAATTCTACCTTTAAAACTACACAGCTTGGGAAGTGGAGGGCATACTGGTGCAAGGTCAGCAGAAGGAAGGCAGCAACTACAATCAGTGAGGATGTAAGTGACCAGAGACGAGAAGCCTAAGAGAATGTCACTGTGAGAACTGAGCGATTTTTAGACCAGAAACAAAACTGAAAAACCTCCAGTCGTACAGAATCTGGGCGAGGACTCGCCCACCACGTGGTGGGAGAGAGACTGAACCAGTTGCTCTCCTGAAAATTGCCTTAAAAAAAGAAAAGAAAAGACAGATGCACGCCCTGGGAAAAGTTCAGACTTCGTCGCAGACGCCAGAGGATCTGCAGTGAGACCCAGAAAGGATCCATGTCCTTGCCATTGTAAACAGTGCTGCAATAAACATCTAGGCACAGCTGTCCCATTGTGTAAGTACTGAGGTCTCCTTTGGGTAGATTCCCAGAAGAGCGATCTCTGGGTCACATGGCAGTTCCATTTTTCATTAGCTTGAGGGTCCTCTACTCCCAAAATAAACGACTGGATGAGAAAGATGTGGTCTATATACACAATGGAATATTATTCATCAATTAGAAATGACAAATTTGATGAATTTATGATAACATGATGGACCTGGAAGAAATCCTATTAGCAGAAACAAGCCAGAAAGAAGAAGACAGAAACCAAATGATTTCGTTAATAGATGGGACATAAGAAAAACAAAAGGTTAGGACAAAAAGTCAAAATAAGCTAACAACCAAACTGAGGTACATAACTCGTGGGGGTGGGGATGAGTGGAAATGGTCAGGGAAAGGACATGGTAGGTGAGCCCCAGGGATTATAGTGATGTGAAATATATTACATATATATGTATATATAATTTAAATTTTAAAAAATATTTTAAAAAAACAACTCTTAAGAAAAAAACCCAGGAAGGAGCAATGGGTTCCCAGACCCCAGGCCCCTGGGCCCATCACCCCCGTTGGCCGCCTGCATACTGTGAAGGGAAACTGCGCAGGGTCAGCATCACTGGCACCACCACTCCAGACATCGCTGATCCCAGCTGAGCTCCACGGTTGCTGGGGGCCTGGTGACTGAAGCCACCTGCACGGCATGGTCAGCACTCTCATCGTTGCGACAGCCCACAGGCAAGCCACACCAGCCCAGCTCCAGCCACTCCAGGGGCAAGGACCCCACCCATGCGGTCACCTCTGGAGGGGCTGAGGAGGATCAGCCCAGGGAACACAGCCCAGCAGGGGAGAGGCCTTCCCCCACACAGCCACCATGGGGACCAGGACAAGCAGCTGGCTCACGGGAAGATTAGCAAACCCTTGTCTTGGTTTTGATCCTTTGGTTTTCTTACCTTGGCTCCTTTTTGTTCCTTTGCGTCTGTCCTGTTTGTTCATCTTGTTTTAGTTTTGGTTTTTGTGTTGTTTGTTTCAGTGTGGATTTGTTTCTCCTATCTTCTTCCCCCTCCCATTTTTGTTTTCTTTTCTTTTCTCGTCTCTTTCCTTCTTTTTATTTCTCTTGCTCACTATTTCTTTATCTTCTCTTTCCTTCCTCTCCCTTCCTTTTCTTCTTCCACTTTACCGCTGTCTTTCTATTGCTTTTCCTCCTTTCATTTTCCTTCTCTTTTCTCCCTTCTCTCACCTCACCTGGAGCAACAACTTTGAAAGTGACAATAGGCTACTTTGGCTGTAGGTGAGACTTCTGGGGCTCTCCCAGGCATCTGACTGACCCTTCCCGGGTCACGCGTGCAGAAGACCCTGCTCCCAACTCCCTCCAGGGTGGGGGCGGTGAGTTCCCAGCTGTGAGACAAGAGGGACTTCTAGCGTCTCCCACAGTTGGCAGGGCTACTGAAGGAAACTTTGTAGGTGAGACTTCTGGGGGCACCAGCGCTGATAGAAATCTCAACAAGAATTAGAATACTAGATAGAGAGTACAAAAGCAAAGGACAGAACACATAGCCCAGAAACAAAGGGAAGGAATCAAACCCCAAAAACAGCCAACAGAAGCCAGAAAACATCCCAGCACAAAAGGCAGAAATCACTACAGACTAATATTCTTCAACATGCCAACCAATACTCGAGCAGTCGTCACACAATATGTGGAGCAAACCCGAAGAGAAAACACAGGAAGGAAGAAAAATACAAATATTCAAATGAGCCCAAAGGGACATAATCCATCTCCAAAGGACAAACAGACTATAGAAACCAACATAGATGAAATCGAAGAAATGCCCTTTATGTCAGATAAAGAATTTAGACACATAATGATAAAAATCAATGAGCTAAAAGGAGAAGCAGAAAAATATAAAAAGGAACTTAGCAAAATGAACATCATCATTGGCAAACAGAAGAACAAGATTGAAACCCTAAATAAGAAAATGAAGGAGATGCAGCATATAAGAGGAGCGATAGAAGACATCAAAAATACTGGGAAAAGCCATGAAAGCATACTAGAAGAAATTGAAGAATGAATTAGCACACTGGAGGACACAGAAGTAGAGAGAACTAAGAGAGAAAAAGAGAATGATAAACAAAATAAGAAAATAGTGGAAAAAATCAGAGATCTATCAGATACTTTAAAGAAAGGAAATATAAGAGTAATCGGAATCCCAGAAGAAGAGAAAGACATAGGAAATGATAAGCTTTTTAAAGCAATAATAGACAAGAACTTCCCAAACTTGAAGAATGAAATGAAAATAAACATACTTTCAAGATAAAGAAAATTATCAAGATAAAGAAAGATAAAGAAAAAATAATTCAAGATAAAGAAAGATAAAGAAATTCAAGATAAAGAAAAAATAATGAGGATGACTAGAGAGAGGAAACAGATAACCTACAAAGGAAAACCCATTACACTGACCCCAGATTTCTCCGAAGAGACACTCCAAGCAAGAAGAGAATGGAGCCTCATATTCAGAAAACTCCAAGACAAAAAGTGCCAGCCAAGAATACTCTACCCTGCAAAGCTGTCCTTCCAGTACGAAGGAAAAACTAGAACCTTCTCAGACAAACAAAGTCTCCAAAAATTTGCTACCACCAAACCCTCACTCCAAGAAATATTGGAAGAAGCCCTAGGACCAAACCCTCAGACAAATAAATGGAATATACATAACAAGAAACCAAACCAGAACCTCAAAATGACCTCTAGAAAAACAACACTAGAACCCCACACATCAATAGTCACTATAAATGTCAATGGTCTAAACTCATCAATCAAAAGACGCAGAGTTGCAGACTGGATCAAACGAGAGAAACCAACATTCTGCTGTCTCCAGGAAACACATCTAATCCCTAAAGATAAGCATAGACTGAAAGTGAAAGGATGGAGAACAATTCTACAAGCAAACGGTCCCAAGAAAAAGGCAGTGGTAGCCATTCTTACAGCAGATAAAGCAGATTTCATAATTTAAAAAAGTGACAAAGGATAAAGACGGACACTACCTGATGGTAGGTGGTTCAACTCACCGAAAAGACTTACCAATTATCAACATATATTCACCAAATGAGAGAGCACCAAGATTCATAAGACAGCTACTAGCAGAACTGAAAACAAATATTGATGAAAACACATATATCGTAGGAGACTTTAACACTCCACTCTCACCAAAAGACAGATCAGTAAAACAAAAGCTAAACAAGGTCACAAAAGCTTTAAAGGAAGACCTAGACCAAATGGACCTAATAGATATCTACAGGACACTGCACCCCCAAAAAAGGGAATACACCTTCTTTTCAAATGCACATGGATCCTTCTCTAAAATTGACCACATATTAGGACACAAAGAAAACCTGAACAAATACACAAAATCAAAACTATACCAACTTTTTTCTCTGATCATAAAAGCATTAAACTAGAAATTAACAATGAAGAGAAAGCAAGAAGAATATCCAATACATGGAGACTGAACAATATGCTACTAAACAAAGAATGGGTAATAGAAGAATTTAAAACCTACTTCGAAACAAATGACAAAGAAGACACAACATTCCAAAATGTCTGGGACTCAGCAAAAGCATATCTAAGAGGAAGGTTCATAGCAATACAGGCCCATATCAAAAACCAAGAAAATATTCAAAGAAAAAACCTCATATCCCAACTCGAAAAATTAGAAAAAGAACAACAAGAAAAGCCAAAGCCCAGAAGAAAACAAGAAATAATAAAAACAAAAGAAGAAATAAATAACATAGAGAACAAAAAGACTATCCAGAAGATCAACAAAACTAAGAGCTGGTTCTTCGAAAAAATAAATAAAATTGACAAGCCCCTCGCAAAGCTCACAGAGAAAAGAAAAGACCCAAATAAATAGAATCACAAACGAGAAAGGCGAAATCATCATAGACACAAAAGAAATACAAAGGATAATCAGAGACTACTATTAACAGCTATATGGAAACAGATACAACAATCTGGATGAGATGGACAAATTCCTGGAAAAATACAACTACCCAAAATTAAACAAAGAAGAAATAGAGGGTCTAAAACAATCCAATCACAAGCAGTGAAATTGAAGCAGTCATAAAAACTCTCCCTAAGAACAAGAGCCCAGGACCAGATGGTTTTACAAATGAATTCTACATGACATTCAGAGAGGAAATAACACCTATACTATTAAAACTTTTCCCAAAAATTGAGAAAGAAGGGGAGCTCCCAAACACATTCTACGAAGCAAACATCACACTCATACCAAAACCAAACAAGGACAGCACCAAGAGAAAAACCTATCGACCAATTTCCCTAATGAACACAGATGCAAAAATTGTTAAACAAAATACTAGCAAATCGAATCCAACGATGCATAAAAAGCATTATTCACCAGGACCAAGTGGGATTTATCCCAGGGGTACAAGGATGGTTCAACATCCGGAAATCAATTAACATAATCCACCATATCAATAAGAAGATAAACAAAAACCATATGAGCATATCAATTGATGCAGAGAAAGCATTTGACAAAATCCAGCACCCATTTATGATAAAAGCCCTTGAAAAACTGGGGATCAAAGGAACCTACCTTAACATAATAAAAGCCATCTATGACAAACCTACAGCAAACATCATCTTAAATGGGGAAAAATTAAACTCATTCCAGTTGATAATCTGGAACTAGGCAAAGATGCCCACTCTCTCCATTACTTTTTAACATTGTATTGGAAGTCCTAGCCAGGGCAATATGACAAGAGAAAGATATAAAAGGGATACAAATAGGAAAAGAGGAACTGAAACTATCATTATATGCGGATGATATGATTCTATAAGTAGAGAACCCAAAAAAATCCACAGAAAAACTTTTTGAAATAATAAACCAGTTCAGTAAGATGGCTGGTTACAAAATCAACATACAGAAATCAGTAGCCTTCCCATACGCAAAAAGCCAAGCAGAAGAAGAAGAAATTAAAAAAGTCATCCCATTCACCATTGCACCAAAAACAATTAAATACCTGGGAATAAACCTAACAAAACACATAAAAGAACTATACAAAGAAAACTTTAAAACGCTACTAAAAGAGATAGAAGAAGACACAAGGAAATGGAAAAACATTCCTTGCTCATGGATGGGAAGAATTAACATCATCAAAATGGCCATCCTACCAAAAGCAATGTACAGATTCAATGCAATCCCCTTAAAAATTCCAATGACATTCTTTAAAGAGATAGAACAAAAATTACAAAAATTCATATGGAATAACAAAAGATCTTGAATATCAAAAAACCTCCTCTCCAAAAAAAGAGAGAATGGAGGCCTAACTATTCCAGACTTCAAGCTATACTACAAAGCCATAATAATTAAAACAGCATAGTACTGGTACAACATTCGACAATCAGACCAACAGAACAGAATTGAGAATCTGGAAATAAAGCCACACACATATAGCCAACTAATCTTTGACAAAGGAGGGAAAAACTTACACTGGAACAAAGACAGCCTCTTCAACAAATGGTGCTGGGAAAACTGGACTAAGACATGCAAAAAAATGGACCAAGACATCTCTCTCACACCATGTACAAAAATTAATTCAAAGTGGATAAAAGACTTAGATATCAGACCTGAAACCATAACATACATAGAGGAAAACTTAGGCAAAACCCTCCATGAAGTACAATTCAGAAATCCCTTTCTGGAATCATCTGCAGAAGGCAAAAAATTGAAGGAAAACATAAACAGATGGGACTTCATCAAACTAAAAAGCTTCTGTACAGTAAAAGAGACAAAAGAAAAAACTAAAAGAAGCCCAACCAAATGGGAAAAAATTTTCGCCCTCCAAAAGAGTGATAAGGGATTAATAACACAGATCTACAAGGAACTCACACAACTAAACAAAAACAAAACAAGATGCCCAATCAAAAAGTGGGGAAAAGACATTTCTCCAAAGAGGAAATACAAATGGCCAGCAGGCACATGAAAAATTCTCAATATCACTAGCAATCAGAGAAATGCAAATCAAAACCACAATGAGATACCACCTTACACCAGTAAGAATGGCCCACATCAAAAAAACAGGCAACAACAAGTGCTGGCGAGGATGTGGAGAGAAAGGAACACTCCTACACTGCTGGTGGGAATGTAAACTGGTCCAGCCACTATGGAAAGCAGTATGGAAGACCCTCAAACTAATGAAAATGGAATTACCATTTGACCCAGCAGTCGCACTTCTGGGAATCTACCCAAAGGAGACCTCAGTGTGGGTACAAAAGGACACCTGTGCTCGGATGTTTATTGCAGCACTATTTATAATTGCAAGGACATGGAAACAACCCAAATGCCCCAGAACAGATGAATGGATGAAAAAGATGTGGTAC
>PVHY01023063.1:0-21549 GCA_004024945.1 Uropsilus gracilis | reverse complement strand
GCCCTAGAGATGCAGGAGGCAAGGCTGCTGAGACGCCATCCGGGCCTTTTGTTTGGAACACGGAAGATGCCATCTTGGTCTCGTGGTCGTTTACTTGAAATGCTGGATACGGTTCTGGAGTGGCAGGAAGACGCCATTTTGGAAGTGTGGCCTTTTGTTCAGGACTTTACCAAACCCCCATGCTTTGCTCGTCTCCGTAGCCTTTGCGTTCTTCCTCCTCACTTAGGAATTGTACTCCACTGACCAGGGACCAGGCCCCTCCCACTTCACACGCTTGCCTCCAAGTGCCTATCTGTGTCGTCTACTCTGTCTCACAAGACTGTCCCCTTTCTTCACTCAGGAAAACCAAACCATCCTTTATGGCTCGGTTTACGCACTGTTTCTTCCTGAAGGCTTTCTCTGCCACCTCGTCAGAGCCAAGATGCTTCTCTGAGCCTCCACTGACTTCCAGCACTTGCACTTACGGTGTCATCATCATCTGCTTTGCTGATAAGTCCCTCGGGCTCCTGAGGGTGGGGCCCCACCCGTATTCATCATTTGGACCAGTGCCACCACCGGTCTAGCAGAGAGAGGAAGACGTGATGAGATGTGTTCTGACTGACTGCTAGAGGAATACACACCAACATGCACAAAGGCATGCATGTTTGCACACATAAGCAAACTAAATGCAAACCCTCCTGAGAACAGGGTCCTGAGGGATTAATGAATGGGTTGCTGGGGGGGGGGGTGACAGAAAATCTTGAATGGACTCATTTGCACGTTAACAAGATATCCTTTGGGTTGACTCTTGGTGAAAACACCTACTCAAAAAGTTAAAGATACAACATAGCGAGATCTGGTCTTGAAAAAGCAGCTGGGTGTAGAGGCATGTGCCTGTAATCCCAGATACCTGGGAGGCTGCAGCTGGGGATCGCTTGAGTTCATGGGATTGGGACTCCCCCGGGCAACCTAGCAAGACCTGGTCTCCAATAAATAAATGAATAAAAATAAGTCAATACATAAAAAGTTAAAGAGGTAACTACCTCAGCAAAACAATGTGAAACGTAAATAGGAGGGGCTCTCTTAAAGGGACTCAAGTCCAAGCATCCAGCCAGGAGGGGACCAGCAGTGGTCAAGCTGCAGTCTCCATTACCTTCTGAGCCCTCATGGACCCATGACCAGCCCGTGTATCTCCGGCCTAATGACACTGAGCAAATGAAACAAATATGCCTGGGATCCCATCCGACTGGAAAACAAGATGGGCTCCGCCTGGGCCAGCTGTTACCCTATCACCCAGTCATCTGCAGAGAAGGGGCGGAGGAATCAGGACATAGCTGCAACTGAGAGGCACCTACCAGGAGAACAAGGAGCCCTCACAATCGTATTTATTTATTTGCGTATTTATTTGTTTGTTTATTTATTTAATTGTTTGTTTGTTTGTTTATAGACTAGGTATTGCTATGTTGTTGGGGTAGTCCCAATCCTGTGGACTCGAGCGATCCCCGGCCTCAGGCTCCCAAGTAGCTGGATTACAGATGTCTGCCACCATGCCCAGCTGCTTTTTCCAGACCAGGTCTCGCGATGTTGCCTGGGGTCGTCTCGAACCTGCGGACTCAAGCGATCCCAGGTCTCTTGCCTGCTGGCACTTGGACCACAGGCACGTGCCGTCACGCCTGGCTAGCCTTCACAATCCTGGTAGAAACCAAAAGACGCCAAGCACATTGCATCTCACCTGCTGGCCACATAAAAAGGGGCAGATGCGGTGCAGATCCGAGCACACATCATTGGCAAAGAAAAGGAAAAAGACTGCCCCAACTTTAAAACAGAGCCTTTCTAGCAAGAGCATGCGGATCGAGGACATCAGCTGTACAATGGTGACCTTCAAGGCATAGATCTGCCTGTCTGCCACAGGCTAGGACGTGTTCTCAGGGCAGGTGCGCACATCTGTCTGTGTCTCTCAGGCTTCTTGGTCTCTGTCTTCGATTCTTTGCACTAGCTTCATTCTCCTTTCAGGTCTTCAAAGCGCTCCATCCAGGCGACACAGCCGTCAGCCCCTCCAGTCTAAGCTGAAGCTCAAGCAACAAGAGAGGCACATGGTCTGTACGCGCCTAACCCTGCAGACAGTGAGGACGTGGGGTGAGGTTTGACTCCGAGCCAGAGACCCACCCCCATTCCCCACAGCCCTATTTCCTGGCAGAAGCACGGGGCACACGATACAGGGGTGGTAGTCACGCCCTCTTCAGAGCTTCGGTCTCAGATTATTAAATCAAATTGCGCAAGATACCAAGACAACTAGCTGCTACCCCAGAAACAATCACAACTCTGAGGTCCTGAAGCAGAACGATGAGGTGTTGTGAAGAGCAAACGAGGAAAGAATCAAGAGGTCCAAGTCTCAGCCACGTCACCTTTATCACAACAATCCTTTGACCATAGCGATTCCCTGAACCCTTCCTCATCTCTTTAACAGAAAATAAATGAATTCCGCCCAACCTCTTCGGGTTGGTGATCACATGAAGTCTTGGCTACGTTCCTGGTTGGGGAAAAAAAAAATGCAGGCCACAAGCTCCACGAACACCAGATCTGGGCGTTCGTTCTCATCATGTTACAAACAAATCCAGCACGGATAGCCACTCAAAGGCCTCTTGCTGCTTTCCAAGTCTGATCCTCCCTTTAAGTTCCCCTATTTTTCAAATTATGTATTTCTCCAGATGCACACTGCAGCTTGTCCAGGCTGATCTCATTTGCTCATTTCCTGTCCATATTTCTAATCTCCCTGGGCTGATCTGTGCTCTGTCTCCTCCTCACTGGAGTCCATAACACCGTCCTATTTACCCTCATCTGCTGATATTATTACCCTAATGGGTTTACAGCCTCCTCCTGAGCCATTAATAACACACAAAATGAAATGTGTCTGGAGCTAGTCTCCACAGCATCTCCTGGAACTTGCACCAGGCCATTTTTCTTCCTCCCTGGCTTTTCAGCCAGGTTTGAGATCATTTCTTATGGTTCCGAAACCTCCCAACCTAGTCCAACTGCTTTGTTTTGTTTTTTAATCACATGGAAACCAGAGTGTGTTCCCCTTGCTTGTAATTAAAATATAAAGTAAAATAAAACATGTTCTCCTTTAGTAAGAGCACCCGGTTAAAAGTGGGCCAGAATGATTGTTTGAAAACAGCAGAGACTTGCAATTCAAGGATCACAGATTCAGATCAGCAACCTAAGATGTGTGCACAGAGAGGGGTTCCCATGGAGAGAAAAGAAGGGTGAGATCCCAGAGGGTGAAATTCTCTGGAAGCCAGCAGGTCGATGGAGCCACCGCAATGCCAAAGAGGTCAGGCAGAGACGTATCAAAGTAAAACAGGGAAACATTTCTAAACAGGGCATTCACATTCTTATTGACTCCTGGAATTTGGTGGTTTGGCCCAGTCTGAGGGTCAGAGAGACCCTCAGGTTTAAAGAGATCAGGTTTAAAGAGAATAGAAACATGTCCTTTTCTGAGGTGGCTTTCTCAGGCCCCATTCTAATATGGCTGCAGCAATGTCACCTCTCACAATCACAACATGTCAGCAGTGCACTTAAAGTCCTGGGGATAAATTAGAGGGCTCCTATCCAAAGAGCTTTTGCACACCCATGGGGGAGTGCTGTTGTTATTCTGCCTTTGTGTTGATCCAAAACGTGGGAAGACTGAAATTTTCCAAGTGGAATTCCAAATCTTTGTTTCTTTCCAGTGGAAACGTGCAGCTGGGTTTTTCCATAAACCTGAGGGATGGGGTTCATCATCTTTGGGGATCACTACAAAAGAAACAAGTTTTCTTTTTTTTTCTCAAAAAGATTGGCTGACACTAGGGCGCCTTCCTTACTTCCATTACAACACTTGGCAGTTTCTAAAAAGAAGGGAGTTTTAAGACGAAAGAGAAAGAACATGAAGAATAATCCATGGGTGACTAAACTTGAGAGATGATTGCAATGATGTATTATTGTTACTGCAAACAATTTTCTTCTTAGTTTGGAATTCATCTTTGCTTTTGTTTTGATTTTTAACCGAGTTTGGCATGAGGGGCTTGTCTTCTTCTGTTCTCTAGGATATATCGTTTCACTTCTTTCCAGGCGCTCTGACAACAGACTTTCCCATCTGCAATTTTGCCTTTTGCAGTTAAATTCTGAAGCAATGTCTAAACAGTTGGAAATGCAGGATGATCAAATCTTGGGGCTCCTTCTGAACTGCTACCACAATCTCCAAAATTTATTTTTTAAACAAATATTTAAAGTACAAGAACCTTAGAAATGTTAAGTTTTACTTTCTGAATAAAGAGGAAAACAACGTTGCAGGTACCTTGATAACTAAGTTAATGCAGCTATTGCAGTAAAGTCCAGTTTATATTGATTCTTTTACCTGAAAGTAGAAAAACATGAAGGTGGACCACATGTTTTTATCCTATGACATGTCAAAGGCTTGCTTTATGAAATGGAATATTCTTGTAACCTTTCTGAGAGGGTTTTCACTTTCATAAAGAGGAACACTAAAACTTCAACGGGGGCATTATTTGTAATGCATATATATTTGTAATTACATTTTTTGTAATTACATTCAAAATGTCAAATGGCAACTTAAAAATAGTGTATGGCACATAGTAGGTGATCAATAAACCTGTTACACTTTCTGTCCGCCTGTTGGCCGCCAGACGCAAGGTACGAGAAATGAATTGATGAGAAGAGATTGCCCAGCTACAGCCCGGGGGTCAGATGGAAGTATGGGCCATGAGACAACTTTATTAACAAAGGAAAGGGGTATTTATAGGGACACAGGGCGAGGGCCTGTTGGATTTTAAAGAAGACAAACAAACCTGAGAGACAATTAACATTTTAAACCTAAGAGTAATTGAGGAAGGGGGCGTATAGGCCGGTGGTCGCTATCTCTGATTAAGAAAGCCAGTGGCGCCAATGTGGTCTCAGAAGGTTATTTTTAAATTAGTTTCAAGTTTTTTAGGGATGGTTAACAGAGAGGTTTTCCTTATCTCCTCCAGAATGACCCTTCTGGTTTGCAAATGGCACACAACATGTCCTTCCTCTTTATTCAACATCAGCCAGGGAATTTTTACAGATTTGCTAGGATAGGTAGAAAACAGCTTTAGCATTAGAATAACTATTATTACTATTACAGCAACAAGTAGCAGTTTATATGCTAAGTGAGCTCCCCAATTCAAAGGGTTAAGCTAGGATAGGTTAAGTGGGTTTACAAGACCAAGCCTCCCCTGACCTTTAGGAGCCAGGTGAGCAGACTGAAGGAGCTCAGTGGCCCTCGGAAAGGAAAAATAAAAGTGCACAGGCAAGGCCAGGTAGCAGAGAGATGAAGATGAGGCTGCCCAACGTTGGGCGCCAGATATCCGCCCACGCTCTCAATGGCAAAATCTGTCAACTTTTATGGATACACGTGGCTCACTCTTTCCTAACACTTGTACCAGGCAGTTTTGAACCAGTGAGAGGAAAATGACTTTTCATGAATTTAATAAGGATGACGATACCATCAGGCAGCATTTTAAATGCTTTCATACGCATTATTTCTCTGACCTCATGAAGGGAGATTATTTTATTATTTCCATTGACAGAAAAGGATGCGGAAGCTGAGAATTGTTCAATGACAGACTAACGAGCAGATGGCTCAGAATCTGGACTCGAGCAGTCCAGGCCAGAATGTCACCCCGTGACAACACTATCTTCCATTACAGCTATGTTTGTTGGGATTGCATGTAATCGTTACATGGGGATTATGTTCAGTGGGGTATAGACAGCATTATCTGGAATGCTTGCCCCAAGGAAACTTCTTAATAAGTATTGGAGAGCTGGTGAATGAAATATTTTGTGAGATGCACAGACTCCTTCTTGTCATAGGTTTCTATTTGTTTCACATTCTTTGTCAAGATAGAACCCTGTACCATAAAAAAGTATTCCATAGTTTCTAATGTGTCCACAGATGTACAAACAAGCATCCACACAATCTACGTGTAGAATATTTTCATCATGTGGAAAACCCCTTACTTTTTAAATCTGGATCTGCAAAGATGTCTTCTTCAAGGAGAAAAGACCATTGTATCCAAAAAAGGCAAATCTCCTAAATACTGTTGGTTGGAATGTAAAATGGTACTGTCACTCCAGAAAATAATTTGGGAGTTTCCTATAAAAGTAAACACGCATTAGCTATTCAACCTAGCAATTTGCCCTCTTGGGCATTGATTCCGAGAGAAAGAAAACCTTACATTCCCACAAACACATGAGCAGTTCTATTTACAAGAGCCAAAAACTGACAAATTATAGTTCTGGGACATACACAACAGAGGAGGAGGAGGAGGCCTGGGGGGTCAAAATGGGAAGAAGGAGGAGAATAGACACCAGGGTGACGGTTCACAGCTGAAGTGCTGGGGCAGATTCACAGGGATGACACCGGACGTAAGAGGTCGAGTATTACACAAACATGAGCAATTGTGTAAGAAAATTAAAATAAAAAAAAAGAAGAAAGTGAAAACCGCCTAACTGTGCTACAATAAATAAGTCAATAGAATCCGGGATGAATGTGAAGGATATTGCTATAAGGTCCTTAACATGACAAACCGCAGCGATGGAGAACAAATTAGCAGGAGACCAGGGTAGGGGAGGTGTGACCGTCCAGTGGTGAAACTGCAGGGAGTAGCTTTGCAGTGATGAACACTCTGCAATTTGGCTGTAATGGCAGTGCTACGGATATGCATGGGATAAACTGCAGAGAAACACACACACTTTCACACAAATGCATGTGAAAACTGGCGAAATCTAAATCACGCTTGCCATCCAGTTAATAGGACTGTTTCAGTGTTAGGAACCTGGTTTTCCTATTGTACTGCCATTACGGTAAGATGTGACGTTTGGCAACAACTGAGTGTTCAAAAAAACTCTCTGCACCATTTCCGCAACTTCCTAAGTCTATAATCACGTCTCTCAAAAAAGTTAAAATAATAGTATTCCAGAAGAAACACTTTCCACATGATGGCAGTTTTGAAGCCACCCAGACATGGAAGTTAGTGTGTATTTGAATTTTAAGACCATTCTTAGGACTGACACAACTTGATCGTCGGTGGTAGAGACCCAATAAATTGATCTCACAAAACCAAATGCTTGAAATGGAAAACCATTCAAGGGACTACAAAGAGCAACTTGAAAGAACAGACGGATAGCAGCAGCGACTCAAAGTGAACTTCGAAGCACAAGCTAAATTAAAGAGTAAGAATAAGCAAAGCTGCCTTTGCAAAGGTTAAAGAGAAAAGTACCATACTTAGAAACTGCAGACACCACCCCACATAGGGCTGTCTTCACGTTCAATCCTCATGAGGACCAGGACTCCAACTCCTGACAACACTTGTAAAGGAATTAAAGGGGGAAATTATAGGGGGGGGGAATCTGATGCTCATTTCTTCAGATTAAGAGCATAAACTCAAAGTGGTAGGATCCTCAGAAATGAATCCGTGATTACGGTACTGCTTCTACAAATAACAACGGCACTAATAATGACAGTAAGTACGCATTCATTATGATGGGCCCAAGAATGCTTTAAAAACTGTACCTGCATTAAGTTATTTAATCCCCCTCACAGCCTGCAGAGATAGAATACTATGACCATGACCCCTTTCAGAGTGAGAAACCTGAGGCACAACCGTTTGTTAACCAACCACGTTCATATAGCAAGTCAGCGGTGAGCTAGAGCAGAACGTGTCATGGCCGGGAGCTACCAATGGTCATAAGGCCCGTTCTGAAATTTAAAACAAACAAAAAACCAGTATAATCTATAACTTTAGAATAGAAACTTAACCCCGAATGCCGATGAGTCTCTCCATCACCTGTCAAAAAAAGAAGCAAACTTATTTTATCTGAATTCACATAAACTCATATCCAGGATCCAATCACACAGTGATTTTTGTGATTATGAAACAATATATGGATTATATAAAATATATATAGTCATCCTAAGGATGAGCGTAGCAAGATGGTAGAGAAGATGCCCTAACACTTTCAACATAAAAGGATATAAATGCATTGATTGATAGGGGAATTGGAAAGATGGGGGAAGGGAGAACAGAAGCAAGCAGGAGAGCTGAAATTCTGATTGTCTTATAGGATTTTGTTAAGTGTGGAAACCAGGGGTTTAGGTGTGAAAATTCCAGAGCAGATAAGAGGTGAGACTCTGGTTCACACCAAAGTAAGAAGGGTTGGAGCAGTGAACCCCATGTAACTGTTGGCTCTTCCATCAAAAAAGCAAAACAAAACAATGTGATATAATGGAAGAGTGAACCCCATGTAACTGCTGACTCTTCCATCAAAAAAGCAAAACAATGTGATACAATGGACCATTCTCTTGACAGGTAATGTCTGGGTGTCTCCTCACAATTTGTAATGATAAAAGACCCCCTCCCCCAGGTTTGACTACTAAGTCAAAGGAATTCCTAACGTGAGACATCAACATTAGCAAGCAACAGTAACACAGACCTTCCTGGCATACCTGTGTTAAATAGCAAACGATAACCATTTTTTGGCGATATCAAGCAGCCATTTTTTTGGAAAAAAAGTTAGGCTTCTATGGAAAGGGGCAGGTGAGTCAACCTTATATGGACATATGGGCCATGTCAGCCAACCAGATAGGGCATCACTGGCCACCAGCCAGCAACATCCCATTATATGGCAAAGCCCCTCACTAGGCAGATAAGACTCTTATCTCTCAGCCCCTCGCTGGCCAACCCAAATGGCACGCGTGTCCCCAAGCCCCTCGCTTAGGGATTAAAGAAAACAGCGTGGGGCTCGGGGTCCTCACCCGCCCTGATGTAGCCGCTGCGTTGGTGATCCAGGTCAGTGCTGGACCCTGACTTAAGTCAGAAAATAAATGCCTCTTTGCCTTTGCATCACCCGTGTGCTGCTGCTGCTGCTGCTGCTGCTGCTGCTGCTGCTGCTGCTGCTGGAATCCCGGATGGTACTTTAACACCTGGAAAACAGCTGGGCTATCTGCGGAGGTACGCTGGACCTTGGCTTGTACGCTTCTCTCAGCAGCAGCACTGACCTGAGCTCACAACTGGAAATGGCGAAGTATATGAGAAAATAGAGTTGGCGGACACGGTGAGTACACGGTCCACTCAAAACGCCATAGAGTAACTGAATAGCATAAATGCGTAGCACGTTAAGCCCGACAAAGCTCCCCAAACAAGTACTGTTTAAGTGCCGGAACTGAATAAAACACTATTGAAACAGCAAATGCAAATCTAAAAAAAAGGGGAGGGGGTGGCTATTGTATCATCGTGAAGCAAATAAACGTGTCCATAAAATCAGACACTGAGAGGTTGTATGATTGCTAAAACATAGAAAAGAGAGAAACTGTGAGCTAAAAGGTGGTCAAATAACTTTAATTGTGGCAAAGAATGAAAAGTAATTTAAAAAAAAAACAAAACCCAAAACCAAAAACACAGATCATCAGTGAGAAGCTTCACCGTAAGTCCACGGCTCTCTGGACAACCAGGGAGAGAAAATGGAAAGAGGCAATTCTCACGGGGGTGATGGATGAAGCATTTCCAGCACTTCCGAAAGATGTGAATCTTAGGATTCGAAAAGTACGGTGAATTCAGCGAAGAAAAATAAAAATATCTAAGTGTTTACTGAAATTGTAAACGCCGGAGACAAAGAAAAGACATTGGCGGGCAAAGGAAAGAAAGACTCCCCACAGAGGTTCTGCGATCGGTCGGAATTTGGAAAGACCTGGGCATCTTTATAGACGCACCCACCACCATCCCCCGAAATACAAGGCTGGTGTTTAGCACATTCTGTTTATTCTAATTCCCAGGGGTTAGACCTAAGTCACTCGGGGAACGATGACCGTCTTCCTTGTGGGCTACAGGTCTCCAAAATCTCTACCATCCGGTAAATCCCCCACTTTTCCTGAACAGGCTCGTGAATTTTAGCAACTCTGCCCACCTCATTCACTTAGTTCACCAAATGGCACCTCTCAGGGGTTTTAGGAGAAATGACATGTGTGAAGCGCTGAGACCAGTTTCTGGAGCACGGGAACCGGTCGATGAGCGGCGTCACCACCCCCAGAGCCCAGCGGATCTTCAAGGGACACCCCAGAAAGCGTTGCTCTCAAGCGCCAGGCGGGGCTGCTGTTCCTTCACCAAGGCTCATGCCGCTCCCAGGTCAGAGCCACAAAGACGTTTCCGAGAAGAGCCAGAAGTGTCTCCCCCCGGCCACATCCTGAGCTCTCGCTGTCATCAGTGCTGCTACCAAACGCTCGTCAAGCAAGGATCGTCCGGCTTATTCACTCCTAAAAGAGGATCTCGCTCCACTCTCCAAAGAGCCCCTTTGCATTTACTGGCCTGCGAGCTTTTTCCTTTACGTTTCTCTCTTTTTTGCTTGTTTTTTTGAGACCAGGTCTCACCAGGTTGCCCAGGGTAGTCTCGAACCTGTGAAAGCCATCCCCAGTCTCAGCCTCCCAGGTAACTGGGATTACAGGCGCGCGTCACCGCGCCCGGCTCCTTTTTCAAGACTAGGCCACGTTACATTGCCCAGAGTAGTCCTGATCCCGTGGACTCAAGCCATCCCCAGCCTCTGCCTCCCAGGTAGCTGGGATTACAGGCGCGCGCCCCCCTGCCTGGCTCATGGATCTTCCCAGTCACACACAGCCCATGCACCCTTCCCTGCAGCAGCTGGCCGCAGCGGCGATACACAGGACAGGCCCTCGGAACGGCGCATCCAGCTGGTGGCAGCAAAGCCCGGCCTCAGCAGAGCCTGGGTGGGGAGCGGCGGCGACAGGGAAACAGCTCAGTGCCAGGGGCGCAGCCTGACAGCAGCGGCGTCTTCAGACGGCGGCGACAGAGGAACACGAGTGGACTCCCGGCCCGGCCGGCTCAGGCTCTGGGCGGCCCCGTGAGACGCGGGCTGCGGTCAGCTTGGGCCGCGGCTCTGGCCAGCAGGTGCCCGCTGCCTGGACCACCCTGCCCCCTGCCCCGCCTCTCACGGACACTAACACGCATGCACACACATGGTCGTCTCTATGGCTGTAGCTTACATGGACGCATGCGCACACATGCGCACATATGCACACATACACACACATGCGCACATGCCATCATGCATGTTCATCTCCATCGCTGTATCTTACATGCACAAATACGCACATATGCGGACACCGTCATGCAAGCTCATCTCCATCACTGTATCTTACACACACATACCAGCATACACGTTCATCTCCATCATGGTATCTTACACACACATACCAGCATACATGTTCATCTCTATCATGGTATCTTACACATACATGCCAGCATACATGTTCATCTCCATCATGGTATCTTACACACACATACCAGCATACACGTTCATCTCCATCATGGTATCTTACACACACATACCAGCATACATGTTCATCTCCATCACTGTATCTTAGACGCACACATGCACACACACACCATCATACATTTTAATCCCCATCATTGTATCTTACATGTACATACACACATGCACACACGCACACACATACACACACCATCATGCATGCTCATCGCCATCACTATATCTTACACACATACACATACAAGCATACATGTTCATCTCATCACTGTATCTTACACACACATGCACACACACCACCATACATTTTTATCTCCATCACTATATCTTACATGCACACACACATGCACACATTAGCATGCATTTTCATCTTCATCACTGTATCTTACATGCATACATATGCACATATGCACACACACGCACACACATACACACATGCGCACACAGCAGCATACATGTTCATCTCCATCACTATCTTACATGTACACACATGCACACACCAGCATGCATTTTCATCTTCATCACTGTATCTTACATGCACGGACATGTGCACACATGTGTGCACACACACCAGAATATAATTTCATCTCCCTCACTGCATCTTACATGCACACACACACAAATGCAAGCACACACACCAGCATACATGTTCATCTCCAGCACTCTGTCTCACAGGCAGATTTTGCCAGGCTAACTCAAATGTGTGTGGAAGCCCTAGGAAATCGTGCCCATCTCCCCGTGCCCCACTGCCCCACTCCCTGTCTTTCCCTGGGTTCCCTGTGCAGATCCCAGCTGTGAGACCTGTCGCACTGTGATGGGCTCCTGAATGCAGACAATCTTCCTCCCCAGGATTTCCCCAACGGTTAGCACCTTAAAGGCAAGAACTCGCCTCTACCTCCACGAGGTCTGGTTTGCATTTTGCTCATATTGGGGTCACCAATTATTTGCACAGTACCTGGCATTTAACAGGCGACCGGTACGCATCTGTGGAACAAACTAATAAAAGTCAATTCCTGAAATACTCGGCTCTCAGGATCTGGAACTCAGATTTGAAATCAGGAGTTTGATTTGAAGTGATTTGACAGGAGTTTATAAAAGAAAAGGACCGTTGCTGGAAGGTCCTTTTCTGGAAGTAAAAACTCTTCTACAGAAGTTCATGAACTACGAAGCCCCTGGGTGTGGGCCTTCACATGAGTCGTCCTCTTGTTTTTCCAACAGCCTTATGAGCTCCACACAATCGCCATTTTACAGAGGAGGAAACCGAGGCGCAGAGAGGTCGTTTGCCCAGGAAGACAGAGCCAGTAAGAAAGGAGCAGGACCGGAGCCCTGCTTCTTCCTACTCCGCCTCTCCTCCGTCAAGGACCCGGCCATGCTGTTGCCGAAGAGTGGGCTGTAGACAAGGGCGGGCCGCTCACAGAGCCCAGAGCTGAACAGCTGTTGGGCACGTCACGTCGGCTCAGAGAAGGACGCTGCACGTTTCTGAAGGAATAAGGAAGCGGGAGAAGAGTGAATGGCTGGGGTGGTGGTGGGGGGGAGGTTATTTGGGGGAAGAGAGGAAGTAAGATGACAAATGAAGTAAACTGAGAATCCCACATCAGAGCAACCACAGATCCCACCCGAGACAGGCGTTTCATCCAGCAACACCGCTCTGACAAGCAGCTGATTAAACATCTCTGGGGAGAGGGCGCCCATCTCGACTCACAAGGGCACGGGCTGTGTTCAGAAGCCTGTTCTCCACATGGGTCTTAGCCAGGCCGGCTTCCCAGATGGCCTGCTAATCCCCAAGCAAGCTTAACACCCGCCTCCCGCTGGGAAACAGGCAAAGGCAGACTGCGCGCAGGGAGCCAGCTCAGCATAAGCAGAATAAAAGCTGTGCTGACTGGTCTCAAGCGGCTGAGGGCTTACGCCATTCGACACTGAAAGACAACGGTGCTTTAGACGTTATCCCCATTTTACAGACAGGCAACAAGGGAACCAGCTGTGCCTGGCACCTGCCTGCCTTTTCTCGGTCCCAAAGCCATCCCTTGGAATCCCACCCTCTCTCATCCTCGGCCGCAGGCCCTGCTCCCACAACATCGCTCCCTTCGCCGCAGTGGCTGACAGACTGGAGGGTCCCTCTACGCATCCACTTCCAATTCTGTCGGTGCCTCTGCAGTCTGAGGTGCAGCCAGAGGAAGATCTGGCCTCGGCGACCTGAGGGTCCACCTTCTGGGACCCTCCATTCTGGCAGTCCTCTTTATTCACCCCGTCGTGGGCACATGGGTAACTGCTGCTTCCTCTGATTATTACCTCTAGATGTGCCACGACACTCCTTTGTGCGCTTTCAGCCCCCAACATGTGCACACTCAGTTCTCAGTTTTAAATCCCCCGTCTGACGTACCCAGTACAGTGTTTGCTTTTGTGGCCAAGCCTGGGTGAAATGCAAAGACATCAACTCTGTTGCCCAAAGTCACACAGCCGGTAAGCAGTACGAATCGCTAAACCCAGACGCTTAATCAGACACCTTCGTCCGCTGTGGGGAGCTGGGATTGTGGATGACAATACACAGGTGTGGGAATGAAATCATTGGTGAGCACCCCCATCCGAATGACGGTTTTAATAAGAAGTATTGCAGCACTATTGATAATTGCAAGAACTTGGAAACAACCCAAATGCCCCCAAAAAGAGGACTGGATGAAAAAGATGTGGTCTATATACACAATGGAATATTACACATCAATAAAAAATGACAAATTCGATGATTTTCTGGTAACATGGATGTACCTAGAAGAAATCATACTGGCAGAAACAAGTCAGAAGGAAAAAACAGATACCAAATGGTTTCTGTAATATATGGACAACCAAATGAAAGCACACAACTGCGGGAGGGGACCAGCTGGAGTGGCCAGGGAGGGGAGGTGGTGGGAAACCCCCAGGGACCTCAATGAAGAGATTGATGTGAAATATACATATATGTATAAATTAAAAATTAAAAATTTTTTTAAAAAAAAGAAGTTTAATGTTCTACGGTTGGGAATAGGGTTCATTGTCCTGATTTCATGACTCAAAAAGGAACTACAGTAAAGCATCTAACCTCCGAAGGTAGATACTAGTTTAATCTTGGTTCTGCCACAAAACCTCTGTGTGACCTTTGGCAAGTTACAGAATCTTATTGAAACCTCGTGCTCACAGCCACCTAAGCTGATTTCCTGGGACATCTACTCCAACTGCAATGACTGCTGTAATCATTTCCTTTCTTTTCTTTTCTTTTTTGAGACCAGGTCTCACTATGTTGTCCAGGGAACCACAGGCTCATATTGTTGGGGGTACCACAGACTCAAGTGGTCCCCAGCCTCAGCCTCCCAGGTAGCTGGGATTACAGGCAAGTGCCACCACGCCCAGCGATTTTTTGGGACTAGGTCTCGCTATGTTGGCCCAGGCGGATCTCGAACCCGCGACTCAAGCGATTCTCATTCTCAGCCTCCCTTCCTAGGCTGGATTAAAGGCGCGCACCACGGCGCCCGACCCTGATTGTTGCAATCATGTAATTAACATCATATTATATAACACATTGGGAACCAGGTAGGGGCTGAGACTTGACTGTATTTACAACCTAACAAGTTAGCGTGTTACTATGCCAGGGATGCTGGTGGATGCTGGTAGAGGACAGGAGACTCCGGGGTCAGAGACAAATGATTTTATCGTTCATGACAAAAGCATTAGTGGGACTTTGATGGCTTCCATTGATTGCTCACACCTTCCAAGTCTCACAGGAACAACACAAGGGCCCAACATGGATGCCGGCATGCACGCGTGTAATGTTACAGGAGAAGCAGAAGGAAGATTTCTCTTTGGGAGGGAAGTATTACTTCATCACTCCAGCTTATTCACTGAAAACACAGCCAGGAGACAGACCCAGGCAAAGAGCAGCTGGGGGGGGGGCTTGCTTTGGGGGGTTAGCGGTTGCCCACCCCAACCAGATTTACCCAGCACTCTGTCGTTACACCGCAAGTGGTCTTTGTCACAACGAACCTCGGAAGTCCCAACCATGAAAGCACCATTTTCCCCAATTTTCAGATGAGCACAAAGCTCAGAGTGTGGCCTGACTTGCTCAGTGATGCAACCTTTGGGAAAGTGGTGGTTCTGGACCAGAAATCAGAGCTCAACACCCCAAGTCCCATACCTATTTCCTCCCGCTGAGATGGTTATTTGTAAAGATAGGTGAAGCAAACCATCAAACTAGTGCCAGTTACGTAGACTAGGGAACCCGGAACCTATATTTCTAGATTTTTTTTGAATTCTAGTGAATACTGGATTCCATTTCCCAGGGTCCACTGAGCTTCCTCAGAGGCCACCAAAGATGGGGGTCATCAGATAAAGGGAAGTGGGGAGCGCCCTCTATCTCTGTCTACGCAGCCCCATTTCTCTAGGGATTAGGCATAAGATGCCCTTTGATTTCTTTAAGGGGAGGCATCCTCTTAAGAGAGCTCAAATTACTCCACTAAAAGTTTGTTTTAAAAAATGCGGCGAAGATCCAGAGAGCTGAAGGGAGTCGGCCAAACGCACAGAATGAGTAATGAGAACCGCGTCTCACCCTTGTTTCCTGGCTTTTGGACAGTGTTCTTTCCAGCAGCCTGGAGAACCTAAGAGCCGTTATACAGCGGGATGTCCTTCTAAAAGCAGACAGCTGACCAACCATCGGGACACCAGGTGCTGTGGGCTCCTTGGCTGTACGTGACAAGGATCTGTCCGCCAGCTAACGTCAGGATCTGTCAGCCACATAACGTCTACAGCAGTGAAGCCAAGTGACTGCCCGAAACACTGTGTACCAAGTAAGCGCGGCCTGTTGTCTCAGCCACGGCTTTCATTCAGATACTTGTGGAGGGTCTGTCAGATACCAAAAATTGTCCCCAAACCAAGAGAAACAACTGTGACAGAGGTAGATTCTGAATGAGCAGTTGAAACATTCTCATTCATTCATTCAGAAATCTCTTCTTGTTAGGAGTCGTGTGTGGGATAAAGAAGAAGCTGAGATGGAAGAGATGGAGAGAGATCTGTGAGGCCGGCCCACAGAATGGGGATCCTGGGAAGCACGTCCAGGTCCCACTTTAACGAAGTTGTGAAGCCCCTCTGTACCCCAGTCAGGAGGTGTCACAATGATGTCATGAGGAAGGAGCAGAGCGTCGGTGACACGCAGCAGGGAGGATGCAGAGATGCGCGATAACAGGAGGATGTGCCTTTGGTGGCAACAGTCATCGCTAATAGGCCCTGTGTCTCTTGGGACCTTCCACAGAGGTCAGGAAGCCGGGTGACAGGGGAGAGACGTGCTGATGCCCACCCTCTAGTGTGCCCGAGGGGGCTGGAGAGACGGGGAGTGTTCCTCTTGGATGAAGCTCCATCTATCTACTACCTGCTTCCTCGTTCCACATCTTTTTAGGACCTGTGTATTAGGCACAAAAGTCACTGCCCTCTAAACACTAAAACTAGTGGGAAAAAAAGTAAACCCTTAAGAAGAATTTGCAAGAAGAATAGCATCAAATAAGAGTACACTGGAGTTGGCCTCTGTCAACACTGAGGGCCCAGGCAAAGGTCTCTGGAGGCACCAAGACGAAGGTGAGACCCGGAGAAGAGGGAGTGACAACGGTCATCTGTGACACCCCAACAAGAACACCTTCCCTGCGAGGAGGCGAGGAGGATGCAGTCACGGGGAGGTCACAGCCCACACCCGGGAGTGGACATGAACTGGCCCCCTCTGTACACACAGGCACCGCCCAGACCCGGGTGGCTGGTGACCAGTGAAGTCAGCCGTCCTTGTAGGAAAAAAAAAACTCTGTCTCCGGCTTCATCAGCGCCAGGGCTGAAGCAAGTAACCAGGTCCAGACGCCGGCTTGGAAAGGAGCCAGTTAGCCTGGGCATTTGGGGGTTTCGCCCTGTGGCAAAGATTGTACCAAGTGCAACTTTCTTCCAAAAGAGGTTTCCTCCCTCCCCCTCCCCCAGTATCCTCCGCAGCCCTGCCCCCCTCATCCAAGTGATTTATGTCTCCCTGAGACCCTTTCCCCCCTCAGAGCCATCTGGCCTTCCTGCCTCCGCCTGCAGGGAGGGTGTAATCCTGTGTCTGCAGCTTTACAGACGGTTTCCATGGGAATGATGACAATATTTCGCTCTTGTGAGGCCACATCTCTGCTGATCGCAGGAGGAGCCGGGACTTGAAAGGGAAAATTTGGAATTAAACATCAACAACTTAAGTCCTTAGAGACAATGACTCGTTCTCATGGCATTGTTCCTACCAACAGCCACAAATACTGACGGACTGATGCTGTTCTTCCCCGAGCAATATGGAGAGTGTTTCGCAAGCCCTTGGTGGAAACTATAGGGAGAAGATGAAAATCAGGCCCCACGCAAGCGAGCGCAGGCCAGCAACCGTCAGGGAAAGAGCGGGGTGGGATTTCAGTGGCAAGCTGGGGACCGCATCGTCACACACCTGCCTTGAGTGGCTGCTGGCTTGCTAACTGCTCTCTCAATCAGCAGGACTCTCCGAGGACGGGGAAACAGAAGAGCTCACCTAGGGAAAAGGTGTGGTCAGCGCCATGAGCCGTTCCCAGGTGCTGAGAAGGTGAAGAAAACAAACTGCTCAAAGGAAGCGCGAGCCAAGCCGGGCGCAGACTGAGTCCAGCATGCACCCCGCAGGAACTGTGGCCCTGATGTCTTCCCAGGCCCCCCTCCTTGTTGAGGACTCTCAGGGAGACAATAAGTGCCTGAGGCAAGATGCATGGTCCTGTCTGCTCGACTGGGGGTAGCTGGGAGCTAGGGGCAGTGACCAGTCAGGCCAGGCTTCTGTCTGCACATATGTACGCTCTTACTCTCCTGCTTCTTATAGTAAACAATTTATTTATATATAAATGTCACATCTTTGTATTCCCCGGGGTGACCCCTCCCCCCATCCCTCCCCACCAGCTGTGTGTACATTAGTGGGGTTGTTGGCTTGTTCGGCCTTTTCCTCCTGGCCTTTTGCTTGTTTCCCCTCTGTCCCATAGATTAGTGACACCGTTTGGTTTCTGTCTTTTTCTTTTTGACTTGTTTCTGCTAATTTGGTATCTTCTAGGTCCATCCATGTTATCTCAAATTCATCAAATTTGTCGCTTTTAATTGAGGGGTAATATTCCATCGTGTATATAGACCACAGCTTTTTCATCCATTCATCTGTCTTGGGGCATTTGGGTTGTTTCCATGTCCTTGCAATTATAAACAGTGCTGCAGTAAACATCCGGGCATAGGTGTCCCTTTGTGCCCACATTGAGATCTCCTTTGGGTAGATTCCCAGAGGAACGATTGCTGGGCAAATGGTAGATCCATGTTCAGTAGTTTGAGGGTCCTCCACACTGCTTTCCATAGTGGCTGGACCAGTTTACATTCCCACCAGCAGTGTAGAAGTGTTCCTTTCTCTCTACATCCCCACCAGCACTTGTTGCCTGTTCTTTGGATGTGGCCATTCTTACTGGTGTGAGGTGGGATCTCATTGTGGTTTCGATTTGCATTTCCCTGATTGCTAGTGACATTGGTGCTTTTTTAAAAAAACAATTTATGTATATATATTTCACATCTTTGTTTTCTCTGAGGATCACTCACCATCTCCCCTCTCTGACCACTCTCTCCCACCCTCCACCTCCCCCCCAATTGTGTACTTTAGTGGGGCTGTTGGCTTGTTTGGCCTTTTCCTCCTGGCCTTTTGCTTGTTTCCCCTCTGTCCCATAGATTAGCAACACCATCTGGTCTCTGTCTTTTTCTTTCTGACTTGTTTCTGCGAACAGGATTTCTTCTAGGTCCATCCACATTATCGTAGATTCGTCAGATCTGTCACCCTTAATTGATGTCTTACTCCCTTGCTTTCCCAGCTTTGACTTGCGCCCAGGTACTCGGAGGAGACACTCAGAGGAGACACGTGGGTGAGGGACGGTGGGAGGGCTGCTCCTGGTTTTGGCAGACAATGGCAGCCCTGAGCTCGATGTGCTACCTTTTGGGTTCCGAGTCTCTCTGTCCCAGCCCTTTGGGACCTGCTGAGTCCCTTTCCTGTGACGCTGCCAGAAGGTACCTCTAGGCTTGTGACAGGGAACTGGACCTCAGCGGCTCAGCTTCAGACCAGCCCTGCTTAGCTGACCCTTTGCCCACAAGGGGTCATTTGGGAAACTTTTCCGGGGAAGCAGGATTTGTCATCCTTTCTTCCCTCTCTCCACGCATGTCAATTCTGCTGAAAACCTTTCACACCAAGAGTGCCTTTGCCTGCCTGGAGCCAGGTCCGCTGGAGAGTAGGCTCCCTGAAGAGTTTGGTGTCTGGGTACCCTCCATCGTGTCGTGCAACCACAGAACCGCCCCTCCCTCTAGGGTTTCTCAGTGGCACAGTTCCTTACTTTTGTTGTGGCCCATGTTTTCTTTCATGAGAAGTTTAATTTAGTCAACTGTGCTTTGAAGTTCATTTGAGCAGCATTCTCTTCTTTGTGAGAAAAATGCAAGGCTTTCGTTCCATTTCGAAAGCAATGAAAGAGCACTGTGGAAAACGATGCCGAAGGAGTAGAAGAAAACACAAGTTACCCATTACCCCACAGTTCAAAAATATAGCATGGCTAGGATTTAATGAAATTCCCGTTTAATGCTTTCTTGGGGCTAGGAGCATGGGCTTGGGGTACAGAATCCTGGCTTAGTGTGCTTCAGACACGTAGGGGTTCCTTAATCTTGCCAAACCTCAGTTTTCCTACGCAAAGCGTTGATAAAAATCTTCTTTCAGAGGCTGAGGGGCTAAATAACCCAGTTATTACACTGAACACCTTTCATGTTATTTTTTGCCCTGAAATCTCTTCAGTTACAAGGAAGCAATTGAATCCTGCTTTTACGTATGTATCATACGGTTAAAAGAACGGCCAAGAATCTGAGCAGATACCACATCCTACCTTATTTCAGACTGCACTTAAACTACATTGGAACCTAATCCAGGGAAAGTATACTTAAAGCAGTAAAGAATCTCCCTTCCCCCACTTCATTTAGGACTACGTTTTCGTTGCGGTAGTGCTGGTGACATTAGACATTAGACAAGTCTCAGGTGTGAAGCAAGACAGCGACGCTGTTCGTCCTTGTTTTTGTCTCCCATGTGTTGCTGAGCAGAGGGGATTCACGTCAAGTGTACTGAACTTGGTGACTGGGGTGGGCTCTGAGGAAGCCTCAGCCAGAGCCAGACACATTCTGCACGGACACAACTGAGCTGGTGGGGACAAGGAGGGAGCGCTGGGCTTGGAGACAGGGAACCCAGGTCTTAGATGCCTCCCCAAACCCTCCTCCTAACTGGGCAGCTTGGTGGGGTGGAGAGGGTCAGGAGGGCAACACACTGATCTCTCACTTTCCATTTCTAAAACTGCTATAATCTCACCAGCTCCTCCCAAGGATTTTTGTGAACAGAATTAAGTGAATAAATGGAATGCGCTTTTTTTATATTAAATAATTTAATAAATTTAACATAAATTTCACATCTTTGTGATCTCTGGGGTTCACCCCCCCCTCCCCGACCGTTCCCACCCTGTCTCCCCAACCACCCCCCTGCGTTGTGTACTTCAGTTTGGTTGTGGGCTTGTTTTGACTTTTTTTTGTGGCTTTTTTGTTTATCTTTCTCATGCCCCATATAATAGTGAAACCATTTGGTTTCTTTTTCTTTTTGACTTGTTTCTGCTAATAGGATTTCTTCTAGGCCCCTCCGTGTTATCATAAAATCATCAATTTGTCTTTGTTAATCGATGAGTAACATTCCACTGTGTATGGACACCACAGCTTCTCCATCCAGTCATCTGTTTTAAAGCATCCAGCACAGCACTGCTCACAACAGCAAGCCGTGCCATGAGCTGGGGAGGAGGTAAACAAAATGTCGTTGATCCAAACAATAAATGTTTACCAGTCTCAGAAGGGAAAGCAGTGCAGCGGCTACACCACGATGAGCCTTGACAACGTGCTCACTGCAAGAAGCCAGGCCAGAGAGGCCACGCGCATATGATTCCATTTATGCGAAATATCCAGAGTGGTAAGACGGAAGAGTCGGATAACGATGAGCGAGCAGTTAAGTTACAGACCAGGGACCACAGAGAATGATCTGAATTGGTCTGATTTGATGCAATTATGAACATCCTCATATGGTTTGGCAAGGAAATAATTACAATAATTAGCAAGGAAGGTGAAACTCGATTCTAAAGCGTACGTGAC
>PVHY01023062.1:0-21498 GCA_004024945.1 Uropsilus gracilis | reverse complement strand
TTTTTTTTTTTTTTTGCATATATATGTATATTTATATTTATATTCCATTAGTTCATTATTGTGTACCCCAGGGCTTTCCCACTTCACTAACATTTGTTAACTATCCTGATCTTTTGTGCTCTTCACCTCCCCCACCTTCTTCCCCCTCCTCCTCTCTTGCTCCATGGTTCAGTCCCATTGGTTGTTTTCATTTTTTCTTATTTGTTTGTTTGTTTTTCCCTATATCCATCATATAAGTGAGACCATCCTGTACTTCTCTTTTTCTTTTTGACTTATTTCTGCTAATATGAGTCTTTCTAGTTCCATCCATGTTGCTGCAAATGACATGTGTTTGTCCTCCTTGATGGATGCCTAGTATTCCATTGTGTATTTTTTTTTAGCCAATCATCTGTTTGGGGCATTTGGTTTGTTTCCAATTCTTTGCATTGTAAACAGAGCTGCAATGAACATGTGCGTACATGTGTCCTTTTGAATTAATGTTTTCATGTCCTCTGGGTAGATTCCTAGCAGTGGGATTGCTGGGTCGAATGGTAAGTCCACTTTCAATTGTTTGAGGGTCCTCCACACAGTCTTCCATAGTGAATGGACCAGTTTGCACTCCCACCAGCAGTGTAAGAGAGTTCCTTTTTCTCCACATCTGCGCCAACATTTGTTGTTGTCTGTTTTATTTATATGGGCCATTCTTACTGGTGTAAGATGGTATCTCAGTGTGGTTTTAATTTCCCTGATAATTAGTGATGTGGAGCATTTTTTCATATGCCTATTAGCCATCTGTATCTCCTCTTTGGTGAAGTGTCTTTTTAGTTCTTCTCCCCATTTTTTTAGTGGGTTTTTTGCTTTGTTTTTGTAGAGCTGTATGAGCTCTTTGTGGATCTTTGTTATCAGACCCTTGTCACTTGTCTGGAGGGCAAAAATTTTCTCCCAGTCAGTTAGGTTTCATTTTGTTTTGTTTATTGTCTCTTGCTGGACAGAAACTTTTTAGTTTGATGTCGCCCCAGCTGTTTATGTTTTCCTTCATTTTTTTGCCAGCCATAGTTCTTTCTCCAAATGGATTTCTGAGGTGAAATTCATGAAGGGTTTTGCCCAGGTTTTCTTCTATGTATTTTAATGGTTGCAGGTCTCACTTCCAGATCCTTTATCCATTTTGAGTTAATTTTTGTACATGGTGTGAGGGTGTTGTCCTGGTCCATTTTTTTACAAGTTTTGATCCAGTTTTCCCAGAACCATTTACTGAAGAGGCTATCCTTGTTCCAGGGTATGTTTTTGCCCCTTTGTCAAAGATTAATTGATCATATATGTGTGGTTTTATTTCTGGGTATTTGATTCTGATCCATTGGTCTGTTTGTCTGTTTTTGTACCAGTACCATGCTGTTTTAAGTATTATAGCTTTGTAGTACAGTTTGAAGTCTGGAATAGTAATACCTCCATTCTCTTTTCTGTGTGTCAATAGGGTTTTGGCTATTCAGGGTCTTTTGTTGTTCCATATGAATTTCAGTAATTTTTGTTCTATCTCTTTAAAATATGCCATTGGGATCTTTATTGGAATTGCATTGAATCTGTAGATGGCCTTTGGTAGTATGGCCATTTTGATAATGTTGATTTTTCCAATCCATGAACAGGGAATGTCTTTCCATTTTTTTACATCATCTTCGATTTCTTTTAAGAATGTTTTATAATTTTCTTTGTATAGGTCTTTTACGTCTTTTAGTAGGTTGATTCCCAAGTATTTTATTTTCTTTGGTGCAATGGTAAATGGGGTGTTTTTTCTAATTTCTTCTTCTTCTGATTAATTCTTTGCATATATGAATGCTGTTGATTTTTGTGTGTTGATTTCATATCCAGTTACCTTACCAAATTGGTTTATTATTTCAATCAGCTTTTCTGTTGATTTTTCTGGGTTCTCTACATAGAGAATCATATCATCCGCGTATAATGATAACTTTATTTCTTCGTTCCCTATTCAGACTCCTTTTATGTCTTTCTCTTGTCTTATTGCCCTAGCTAGGACTTCCAGAACTATGTTAAAAAGGAGTGGAGAGAGTGGGCATCCTTGCCTGGTTCCAGACCTTAATTGGAATGGTTTCAGCTTTTCCCCATTGAGGATGATATTTGCTGTGGGTCTGTTGTATATAGCTCTTATTATTTTCAGGAATGATTCTTTTATACCAATTTTTTCCAGGGCTTTCATCATGAAAGGATGCTGAACTTTATCGAATGCTTTTTCCGCATCTATTGATATGATCGAATGGTTTTTGTTCTTCTCTTTGTTGATGTGGTGAATTATGTTGATTGATTTTCAAATGTTGTACCATCCCTGTGCCCCTGGGATGAATCCCACTTGGTCATGATGGATGATCCTTTTTATGCAATGTTGGATTCAGTTTGCCAGGATTTTGTTTAGAATTTTTGCATCCGTGTTCATTAGGGAGATTGGTCTGTAGTTCTCTTTCTTTGCACTATCTTTATTTGGTTTTGGAATTAGTGTAATGTTTGCTTCATAGAAGGTATTTGGTAGCTTTCCTTCTTGCTCAATTTTTTGAAAGAGTTTTAATAGTACCGGTGTTAGTTCCTGTTTGAATGTTTGGTAGAACTCATTTGTAAAACCATCAGGACCTGGGCTCTTGTTTTTAGGGAGAGTTCTGATGACTGCCTCAATTTCACTGCTTGTGATTGACCTGTTTAAGTTTTCTATTTCTTCTTTGTTCAATTTTGGATGACTGTATTGTTTCAGGAATTTGTCCATCTCTTCCAGGTTGCTGTATTTGCTTGCATATAGATGTTCATAGTAGTCTGTAATTATATTTTGGATTTCTGCTGGGTCTGTTGTAATATCTCCCTTTTCATTTATGATCCTGTTTATTTGAGTTTTCTCTCTTCTTTGTAAGCCTTGCCAGGGGGTTGTCAATTTTATTTATTTTTTTAAAAAACCAACTTTTGGTTTTGTTTATCGTCTCAATGGTCTTTTTGGTTTCTATTTCATTAATCTCCGCTTTTATTTTTGTTATTTCTTGTCTTCTGCTGGGTTTTGGTTTTTTTTGTTTCTCTTTTTCTAAGTCCTCAAGTTGGGAGATTAGAGTATTTCTTTGGGCTATTTCAATTCTTTTTGTTTGGGCCTGTATTGCTATGAACTTTCCTCTTAATACTGCTTTTGCTGCATCCCACACATTTTGGAATGTTGTGTCATCATTGTCGTTTGCCTCCATGTAGGTTTTAATTTCTTCTTTGATTTCCTCTTTTACCCAGTGATCTTCCAGAAGTCTGTTGTTCAGTCTCCATGTAGTGTTTACTCCTTATTTTCTTTTCATTGTTGATCTCTAATTTGATGCCTCAAATCATAATGTCTTTTAAAAAATATTTCCCACTGAATAGCTGGGCATGGTGGCATGCACCTATAATCCAAGCACTGGGAAGCAAGAAGACAGGGATCACTTAAGTTCATGGTTTCAAGACTACCCTGGGCAACATAATGAGACCTGGTTCTCAAAAAGCAGCTGGGTGTGGTAGTAAGCTCCTGTAATCCCAGCTACCTGGGAGGCTGAGGCTGGGGAATCACTTGAGTCCATGGGATAGGGACTACCCCAGGCAACATAGAGAGACTTATCTCCAAAAAATATATATTTTTTTCCTGTTAGTTAACATTGGTTGACAGTACTGTTTGCAATTTATTTATTTATTTATTTATTTAGAGACTGGGTCTTGCTATGTTGTCCAGAGTTGTCTCTAACCCATGGACCCAAGCCTCAGCCTCCCAGATAGCTGGGATTACAGGCACATGCCACCACTCCCAGCTTTGTTGCTTGCATTTTAGAAGTATAGACACTCCCATTCAGGTGTCATTACCATGGTATACCTACCACCAAAGCACCCAGAGTTCACCCCTTAGTCTCTCATGCTCCCTGTACTTTTTTCTCACCCCTCCTTTTACTCCTTGTCCCCCCCATTCTGTAGTCAGCTTTCAAGGGTTAGCATTTCAGTTTGGCTTTATCTGTTCCTTTGCTTTGTTTCTCTATGTTTCACATATAAGTGACATATCCTGTGTCTTCCTCCTTCTAATTTTGCTGACCCTAATCCCTCTAGTTCCATCTATGTTGCCACAAACAGTAAAGTAGTATTAGAAAAAAGTAGTATTCCATCCTGTGTACACACCACATCTTCTTGATCCATTTATCTGCTTTGGGGATTTTAGGCTATTTCCCTTCCTCAGCTATTAAAAGAGTACTGTTATGAATATAGGAGTGCAAGTTTCCCTATAGTGTTTTTATATTTTTCTGGTAGATATCTAGGAGTGGAATTGCTCTGCCATATAGCAGTTCCACTTGAAATCTTTTGAGAAGCCTCCATACTGTTCTCTGCGGGAGCTAGACTAGCCTGAATTCCCACCAACAGTGTAGAAGGATTCTTCTTCTCCACATCCTTGACAGCACATGTTGTTTCTGATCTCTTTGATATGAGCCATTCTCACAAGTGTGAGATGACATCTCATTGTGGTTTTGATTTGCATTTCCCTGATGATAAGTGATAATGAACATTTTTTCATGTGCCTGTTGGCCATATGTACGTCTTCTTTGGAGAAGTGCCTATTTAGCTCTTCTGACCATCTTTTATAAACTGGGTCATTGGTTTTCTTTTTGTGGAGGTATAGTAGTTCTTTGTAGATCTTTGATGTCAGCCCTTTATCAGATGTATGGTGTGCAAAAAGATTCTCCCACTCAGTGGGTATCTCTCTGTTTTAGAGTTACAGTCTCTTCCCCTGAGCAGAAGCTTTTTTTGTCTGATGTAGCCTCTTTTGTTTCTCTTACTGCTGGAGATGAATCTGCAAAGACTTTTCTGAAGTCTGTGCTGTGAAATGTTTTGCTTATATTTTCTTCTGGGTTTTATGACTCCTTTGTTGTAGATTAACTATCCATATAGGTGCAGGGTTATTTCTGGATTCTCAATCCTATTTCATTGACCTGTGTTTTTATTTTTGTTCCAGTTCCATTATTATGACTTTGTAGTACAGTTTGAAGTCTGGGATTGTGATCCTACCCCCCTTCCTCCTTTTTTTTAGGTCCACTTCAGTTATTTGGAGTCTTTGTGGCTTCGTATGAATTTCATTAATGTTTGTTCTATTTCTTTGAAGAATGCCACTGAAATTTTGATAGGGCTTGCACTGAATCTGTAAATTGCCTTGGGTAGAATGGCCATTTTGACAATGCTAATAATTACAGTTCATGAGCAGAGAACATCTTTCCATCTTTCTAATTCTTTTAGTAATGTCCTGCAGTCTTCCTTAGATAGGTCCTTCAACTCCTTTGTTAGGTTGACTCCTAGGTATTTAATTTTTTCAGTTGTTACTGTGAATGGGATTGTCTTTTTCATTTCTTTCTTTTCTGTATCATTGCTTATAATACCTTTCATTGGAATGAATCTTTAAAGTTTCAAAGTATTTTCCTATACCTGATTTTATTTGGTCCTCACCTATCCCTATATGGTAGAAAAATGGGTATTATCCATTTCTATTCACTCAGCTCCCCCTCAAACTGCCAGCCAATCTCCATCTTGCCTTCACCTACCAGCACTCTGAAGGCACTAAACTGCCTCCACCACCCCACCATCCTCCTGAAACACCAGAACTTCTCACAGGGTCACCCATGACATGTCCAATGTCTCTTTTTCATTCTTCATTCCATTTCACCTCTCTTTGACATTCACCATTGCTGACAGGCTATTCCATCTGTGATCTGCTCATTCATTCCTTGCTCTCCTCTGACCTCTGGATTATTTTTCCTGATCTCCTTCAATCATCTTCTAGTCTTCTCTCCTCCATTTACAGTAGAGGCCCCCAGTTACCATCCTTGGTCTCCTCCTTAGGTTCTTTCATCCACTCCACTTTCAACTCCTGAATATGTACTGATGACTCCTAAATCTGCATCTTCTGCTAGTTTTTTGGTACTAGAATTTTAAATTGTCTCCTCAACATTTCTATCATCCCATATTATTGTCCTGCTACCACGAAATCTAGTCATCTTATTTACTTAGTGAGCAGCTCTCCATTAACTCAGGATCAGTTCATCTTCTTAGCAGGTTTATCCACAGTCATACAGTTATGACAAAATTTGACCTGAAGCAGGAGGTTGACAAACTTTTTCTGTAAAGGACCAAATAGTAAGAATTTTTGATTCCGTACGGTTTGTTGCTCATCACCTCCTTCTTAATATAACACTTAAAAAAATTTTAAAGCACTGTCTTAGCTTGAGAGTTGTACAAAAATAGATCTTGGGTTCAGTTTGATAACCTCTGGGGTAGGACCAAGACTGCTGATTCCCAGCCTTGTCCTCTTTCCCTTTAGGAAATTAAAAAACCTTTATTTATACAACACCTACAGTTTAAAAAGTTCCTTTCATATGCTTGATTTCTCTTGCAGACTTTCCTGGTACTGTACCACTCACTTTTATATAGAGATTCTTAAAGAGACTGTCTCTCATTAACTTTTTAATATTCCATAGCAACTAGTCTAATTGGTTACTCATAATAGGCACTTTAAATGTTTGTTAAATTAATAAATAGCTTATTTTTAAATTTTTACACAAGTAGGAAAAGTGAGGAAGTGTCTAAATGCTAAATACTCATTCAGGTGGCCAGTGCTATTCTGCTGAGGATGTGGCTTTAGGACGGTCATGGGGAGAGGAAGAAAGGAAGATCAGTGGAATCTCATAACACCTTGCTCTCTGCTTCCCCTCAGGGCATTCCATCATTCCAACAGTTGAACTACCTCAGATTTTCAAGAGGAAACTTAGCTATATGGGTGCTATAATTGCCAGGAGAGGTTTTAACTACTTCACTTGAGCACCAGTGGCCTCCACATTCTTCACTGGAATGCAATTGAGAAGTTAGAAGTCAGAGGACCCTAGAAGTTCAGTTTCCTGTGTATATGATTATTCTCAACTCCCAGTTATAGGCTAAAGCAGGAAAGCTCTAAATCAACTCTCACCATGCTGTTAGAAAAAATAATTTCTTTGGGACCTCCTAATGCAGTTTTTGATTTAATCTTCCATAAATGTATCTGTCTCCAGGCCTGTTTTAGGAATTATGTCTCTTAAGTACACTTTGCTGGATCATAAAGGAGAGAGCAATCTTGACTAGGAATGGGTAGTAGATGAGAGTTGACAAATGAAGATTAGGGTAAAAGCATTGCATTTTAAAAAATTTTTTTATTTTGTAATTATCATACAATATTGATCACGTTTGCATGGTTGTAGTGTAACCCCTTATTCCCCACCCCCCCTTTCCTCCTTCTCCCCTCTGAATACTCTAACTCTTCTCTCTGTAAGGTGTTGGTCTGTGTTTGGCCCACTGGTCTTTTCTTTTTGTAGAACTATGTCCTTTTTACCTGGGTGTGGATTTGCACTCCTGGACAGCAACAAATGTGGCTGCTCGGATCTCCAGGAGTAGTTGAGGAAGATAGTCAGGCCGAGCATGTCAAGAACTTGTAGGGCATATGCATATGTGTTACGCTCCTCCAGGATCCTTTCTTGTGTCTGTCACCTGTTGCTGCTTCTGTGCCATATAGTTCTGATATCTGGGCTTGGGAATGCAACTCCCAGCCGATGGCAATGAGGTGTTCGCTGCTGGGGCAGACATTCCCAGGTGGTTGGTCGAGCTCCTCTTTACTCTCTTCTTAGCAGTTCTGCCAAGGGCCCACAGCCACTAGTGGTGGCTTTCTTCCCCCATTGATTGGTAAAGGAGGGAGCCTCTTTCATGCTGCACATTACTGTAGGCCCGTGGCTTGATTCCCCAGTGCCAGAGATGATGCAAATAGGAATCTGTGACAAATCACTTCAATTGCTGGTTTCACCTTCCTGTCTCAGTGGCTCCCAACATGCTGCTTGTCCACCCAGGTGGTGAGTGTATCCAGGGCTGCTATTACTTCCTTTCCTCTGCATTATAGCTGTAGCTCAAAAGACTGGATTTTTCATTCCTAGTGCAGGTCTCTTGAGGTTGGAGTAAATAGGAGGGGGGCCATGAGCCCATGCTCTGGCACAAGTGCTCAGTCCCCACCCCCTGCCTATGTGGAGGCAAAGGCTGGCTTCCCCAGCCTGAGATCCCTGGACCTGGAGCCCCTGAGACCCTGAGGTTCCAGTGGCATAGGACTCACCCTTGTCCCCTGCCCCCGCCAGTGCCCTAGGTTGTGGCGGGGTGCACTGGAGCTCCTCTCCAAGGGTCCACATGGTTCCAGCATTGCATTTTTATATCAAGGCCTTAATAAATACTTGTTAATAAATTTTATTGGTCTACTCTTTTCACGAAGCTTTGTTCTCTTATATCTTTCTGCCTTATCTTTTCAACTTGTGCTGTTGGAACTGACTTAGGAGAATTCTGGACACTTGAACTTCGGGACTTTCAGATACACAGCTAAACAAAAAAGTATAGCAGATGTCTGAAGACAGGCACACACTCATCTTATATGTGTAGGCCTAATCCAACCAGTGACTTCAAAGAAACAGTGGCATGGCCAGAGCCTGCAGTGAGCCGGTCCTGCATCCAGAAGTCTAGAGGTGCCCCAACCCCTTCTATCAGTTCTTTACTTAAGGATCCATCACAAAGGTGTGTCAGTACAGTCAGCCAGCTGCCAATCCCCTTTTTCTCCCAGGAAAAAGTTGACTCCTATGGTTCATAGAACTGTTTTAAACAAATCACATCTATTCAGGAAATAACTCTTGACAGCTGATAACAAACTAAGTCAGAAAATGGTTGATATAAGCTGGGCACAGTGGCACATGCCTGTAAGCTTCAGCTTATGAAATGGCTGGGGCTGGGGATCGCAGTTTGAGTCCTGCTTGGGGCAACATAGCGAGACCTAGTTCCAAAAATATGGCTGGGTGTGGTGGTGCACGCCAGTATCCACTGCTGAACTGAACATATCCCAGCTACCTGGGAAACTGAGGCTGGGGATTGCTTGAGTCCGTTATACCCTGGGCAACATGACCCTGTGATTCCATGGGCAAAAATAGTGAGACCTAGTTTCAAAAAAAAAAAAAAGAAAAGAAAAGAAAAGAAAAATGGTTGATATAGAGACAGTGAACAAGTGCAGGGCCTTTCAACTCAGCATGTAGCCGGGAAACAATCAGCTTCACTAGCACGTTTATTAAAAGTGCAGAATTCTGGACCTCATTATAGGTTCACTACATCAGAATGTACATTTTAACAAGACTCCAGGTGACCTACACGTATAGTAAGGTTTGAGGGCACTAGTGTATTTGATGAAATCTGGCTACTACCAGCTGTATGACCTGGGACAAGTTATTTGACTTCTTCATGGTTCAGTTTCTTCATCTGTAAAATTCCAATAATAGTGGTATCTTTTGTGTTTCTTTGTTTGTTTGTTTTGTTTTTTGTTTTTTGAGACTAAGTGTCGCTATTTTTGCCCTTGGAACCGCAGGCTCACGCTGCCTGGGGTACCACAGACTCAAGCAATCCCCAGCCTCAGCTTCCCAGGTAGCTGGGATTACAGGCACACGCCAACACGCCCAGCTATTTTTTTGGAACTAGGTCTCACTACGGGCCCCAGGCGGGACTCGAACCACGATCCCTAGCCCTGGCTGCTTCATAGGCTGAAGCTTACAGGCATGAGCCACTGTGCCTGGCCAGGGGCTTAAGCTTTATCTGCACCTAGTAAGCATGCAGTAAAGGCTAGCCATCACCACTGTTTTCTTTGATGCAGTCCTCAGATCCCACTAAAGGGAGCTGGCTGAACTGAAGATAACAGGAGAAGAGGAGGGGGGACATATGTGAATATGGAAAATGGGATGAAGAGGAGGGTACTAATAACAAGAGGATTAACTTTTGGGGTGACTAATGAAGCAATGTGGGAACATTAGTCCAGACGAGATCGGGCGCGTTCAGGGTGGTATGGCCGTAGACAAGGAACATTAGTCCAAACTTAGGGTACCCAGAACTCCAAGAAGAGTGAATGGTTATTTATATGATAGATTGATTGTCAGGCCCTCTGCTGGGTGCTGGAGGTAAAGTGGTAAACAAGACAGACAAGGTTCCAGTCCTTAATATTAGGGTAAGTCTACTGACACTGAGGGAAATGAAGACTAATCAATTCATTGCTAGTATAGTTCATGTGTTTAGACAATACAATCATGCAGCCTTGGAAATTTGGTTTGGCTTTCCTCCCCAGATTTTATTAACCTGATAGCTTTACCAAGTCTTCTTTCTTCCATGTCCTGTAATCACACAGCTTATGTTGGATATATCTACTGCTGAACCAAACACATTGAGAGGAAGAACTAGCACCTCAAAAGTCAGTTGTCCACATATTCCCAGTTTTCTAGAACAATCTTCCTAAAATTCTGATCCTGTTACTCCCCTCTTTAGAAACATCTGATAGTACATAAGGCCACTCAAACCCCAACCCCAAACTATTTGGCAGTTCCTTTGCAAATGATTACTCTTCCCAAGCATGCACTCTGCACCTTAATTAAAAGAGTGGTTAAAACCTGGGACTATTCAGAGCGGGATTTGAAATCTAAGCTGTATTACTTACTATACACGTGAAATTGGACAAGTTACTCGGCCTAAGCCTCAGTTTTTGAGTCTGTTCAATAGGAATAAAAATTATGAAGCAATCATTAAAATCACTCCATCATATATATCAAGCAGTTTTAAGCACTTATCATCTATTAATTCACTCAATCTTCACAAAGTGCTGCCTCATAGCATTGTCCTGCAGATTAAGTGACTCAACACAGGCAACTGCCCATAACAGTGCCTGATATCAAGTAATATTAGCTCTTATTATTATTGATATTACTACTGCAACACAAACCAACTTTCTCATGCTTCCATACCTATCACCATTCCCCCTCCCTATAACAACTCCCCTTTTCTGTGCTTTAAAAACAAACAAACAAACAAACAAACCCCCCCCCAAAAAAAAAAAAACCCAGCTTTTTGGGCTTCTATTTTTTTTTTTGAGACTAGGTCTCGCTATTTTTGCCCATGGAACCTCAGGTTCATGTTGCCCGGGGTACCACAGACTCAAGCAATCTTCAGCCTCAGCTTCCCAGGTAACTGGGATTACAGGTGCACGCCACCACACCCAGCTTTATATTTTTGGAACTAGGTCTTGCTACGTGCCCCTGGTGGGACTCGAATTGTGATCCCTGGCTGCGGCTGGTGGTTTCCTAAGCTGCTGCTCATAGGCATGCACCACCATGCCTAGCCTTTTTGGGCTTCTATATACAGAATAAATTCTCTCTCTCTCTCCTATGCATTTCTCCTAGCACTTCAAATATACCTCCTAATAGCTCATTATCTGAGTACACTGAAAACAGCTTTTGTATACAAAAGCTGGACTGGGAGCTTCTCATCAGTAAAGACTATATCTTGTTTACTTTATGTCACTAAAGGTTGACTAACATGGGACACAGCAGGTACTAAAATGAACGAATGTTTATTGAATGAATAAATGAAGGTCTGATAGAAGAACAAAATGATAAGTTCCAGAAAAAGAAGCAAGGCTGGAGAGTAAGACAGTTTGGCTAGCTTCTGCCCTGCAGCCCCAGTCCTGGAGCAGCAAAGCCACTCTCCCAGCATAAGCTCCCCTGCGGTCACTGTATTGATTGTACCTCCCACCAAGAACACTCCCAACCCCCTTTTGCTACAGACACACCACTCGCCTCTGGCAGTGACAGAAATAAAGAGGATTACATCATTTGTTACAACAAAATGGTTATTATAGTAATAAGTATAATTAGCATTAGACAATTACAATAATAACACATTTCCTTGCTGCAGAGGTACTTTAGAAAAAAAAACAGGTTTATTTAATGCCCCCCTCCACACCCCCAAGAGAAAACAACTCTTTTCACGAAGAGCAGAGACCTCTTTCATTCTGCTGAGATACTATCTTAATGAAGGAACATTATTGACAAACCCTATAAAATAGAAGTAGATTCCTTGGAGCAAAATCTCTTTTGCTCTCTCTCTGGTTTCTCTGGAGAAAAGGAAACCTTTCCCTCTCTTTCGAGGGATTAGAACTGGTTGAAGGGTAGAAAAGAGGAGGCCCAAGAGAGGGGAATGAAAGAGAAAACAATCTATTCCAAAAGTTAAAAGGTTAATATCAATTGTTGACTATCTCTCAACCTTTCTGCCCCATGGAACATATCATGAAGGGAAACAGGTAATTTATTCAACATGGTGAGAGAGGATGTTAGGTTGTTTTCCAAGCTCCATAGGACCAAAAGGGCTCAGAGTAAGATGCCACAAAGGCTGAGGGTGAGATCATAAAGAGGTATCAAACAGGGCATAGTTTCACTCCACACAGACATTGAAGGCTTACACTGAGCTTTTTTGTCTCCTGTTTTTTCCAAAATGATTTTGGAAAGTTTACAGTAATACACAATGCAGGATTTAAAAGTCAGACAGATGAGAAAATCAGGATACACATAGACATTTTATAAACATGTTGACATAAACATAGTGCAGTTCACTTTCCATGATTATACAAAGACACACCCCATCTATATACAAAGACATGTCTCTTGTACATATTAAGTTCTCAATAAATACTTAGTGAATTAATGAAACCAACCCATCCCAAGACAATATAAAATATAAAAATAAGTAACTCAATTATACTTGACCTAAGATACAGATATGCAAAATAAACATCCATACATAAAGTACATATGTGAATTCTTGTCTCATATAAACAGATCACTATATATGTGTATGTGCATATATATGTATTTGCCATTTTATACATATACATATACAATTAAACCTCAAGCTTGTACAATAGATACAGCCAAAGAGACGTAAGCACTCTGCAAAATCACACATATGCATATTTCCACATCTAATGTGCAAGTGAATACTCACTCAAATAAACATACATTTTTACACTCAGACAGGTGTGTACAGACTCAACACACACACACAGAGAACATAAATCAAATGAGAGCACCTATAAAGATAAGCGTCTCTGTTCATTGCTCTTATCTTCTCTGAGTGACAGTGCCCAGAGGCATGAATTTAATCTAGGGCTCTAGCCCATCACACCCAATGGAAGAGAAGGCAAAGGGTTTGGGCCACCCACTAGGAATCTGTCCGCCTTCCAGGTCATCACACGTAAGTATGGGATTTCAACTTCACTCCACATCACTAGAAATAAAGTGTGTGTTGACCTATTTTTCCAGCTACTCCAGATAAAACTCCTTGTTTTTCTCATTGATACCCAGTCTCTGGTCCATTCCACATATTTCCCAGATAAATATTATCCCATTCCCTTTGAATTTTCAGCCAAATAAATTGCCTGATAAGCCAAAAATATGCCCATTCTGCTCACCATCACATTAGCAGATAACACGGTCTCTTTCCTCTCTTGCTACCAATGCTCCTGTCTTCCAAGGAGTTTTCTCAGGTCTTTAAGACCTCCAGTTACATGTGGAGCAACCAAATTTTCTTTCCACAAATAGCTTTCCATTGCAATAAGATCTAAAGTATATTCACTTCAGCTCTCTTTAATCATTTCTTGGTTTAAGCTTTATTCCTTTATTTATATGTCTCATGGATATTTTGGATATCTATCTTGGCTTTTAAGTTTCTGATTCTTGGGAGATCAGGCCTACCCATGGCCTCTGTACAGAGGCCATCTTTGCTGATTATCATCCTCTCTCTCCACTCTGTCCCTGGATGGACCCTGTCTTAGGAATTTTAGGAAGATATATAGAATAAAAAATATGTAATAACTACCTTAGGGATTCTTTTTTTTTTTTTTTTTTTTTTTTTTTTTTTTTTTTTTTTGAGACTAGGTCTCGCTATTTTTGCCCGTGGAACCGCAGGCTCTTGTTGCCCGGGGTACCACAGACTCAAGCAATCCCCAGCCTCAGCTTCCCAGGTAGCTGGGATGACAGGCACGCGCCACCACGCCCAGCTGTGTTTTTTTTTTTTTTTTTGGAACTAGGTCTCACTACGGGCCCCAGGCGGGACTCGAACCGCGATCCCTAGCCCCGGCCGCTTCATAGGCTGAAGCTTACAAGCACGAGCCACCGTGCCCGGCTACCTTAGGGATTCTTGAACTGATGGTAGAACAACAAACATTAAGGAAAAAACAAATAATATTAAAGCAATTTCAGAGCTAGGAATGGATTGAGAGAGAAATTAGCTCAGCCCCTTCATTTTCCAAGTAAAGAAATGGTGATCTAAAGATGTAATGTGATTTGCCCAGCCACCTAGATACACATGTGACAGAGAGGGATGAAATTTCAGGCCTCTGTCACATAGTCCAATATTCCTTCCCAATATCAATATCACCCACATTGAATTTCATGAAATGATGGTGTCCCATAAGCTAATAAGAGGTTTTTCTCAATAAGGGGTTTTCTGGTATAATAATTTGGAAAATATTGAATATTATGTCCTCCCTTAGAGATTCAAAATGAGTATATTTGGCCAAGCATGGTGGCGCATGCCTGTAAGCAGCAGCCTAGTAAGCCACAGCCGGGGCCAAGGATTGTGATTTGAGTCCCGCCGGGGGCACGTAGTGAGACCTAGTTCCAAAAAATATATTGCTGGGCATGGTGGTGTGTGCCTGTAATCCCAGCTACTTGGGAAACTGAGGCTGGGAATTGCTTGAGTCAGTGGTACCCCGGGCAACGTGAGCCTGTGGTTCCACAGGCAAAAATAGTGAGACCTAGTCTTTAAAAAAAAAAAGAGAGAGTATATTTATATGTTAAAGTTTCTGCAGTTTAAGATTTTGGTTTTCTTCAATATTTCATTAATCTTGATCCCAGAGGTTAAAGAAAATCCTATTAATATCAAATGGGAAACAAATATTTTGAGAATTATACAGTTTAGGGAACATAGCACTCCTTTATATACAATAGGGAGGGTCTGAGTTGGGCTCCTTAGAAAAAAGAGGGAAAGAATGGAGCACAAACACAACAGAAGATGACCTCTTTTCCTATGGAAGAAGAAAGAAACAATAATGTAGGTATGTCCATGTGAAGCAAGGCTTCATGAAAAGCCAGATTGTGTATTCCAAGAGGTAAAAGTGATTCATCAAAGGCTTAATGAAAGTAAATGGCTAAGTTCAAGTTCTTCCAATGGTGGAAAAGGAAGATGCTTGAAAGGAGAATTTCAAACCAATTAGCAAACCATCAATTCCAAAATGATGGAAGCACCAGCATTCTTTTTTTTTTAATTTTTTCTTTTTTATTTATATATAAATTTCACAACATTGTAATTCCCAGGGTTTACCCCCCTCCCCTCCATCCCCCCCTTTCCCTCCTGCTCAAAGTTGTGCTCTTCAGTTTGGTGCTTAGCTTGTTTTGACTTTTCCCCAAGTCTTTTGTTTATTTTTTCACTGTATCCCATATGTTAGTGAACTCATTTTGTTTCTGTCTTTTTCTTCTTGACTTATTTCTGCTAATATGATTCCTTCTAAGTACATCCATGTTGTTATAAAGTCATCAAATTTGTCATTTTTAATTGATGAGTAATATTCCATTGTGTATATGTACCACATTTTTTTAATCCAGTCATCTGTTTGGGGGCATTTAGGTTGCTTCCATGTCCTTGCAATTATAAATTGTGCTGCAGTAAACATCCGAGCACAGGTGTCCCTTTGTACCCACATATAGGTCTCTTTTGGGTAGATTCCCAAGAAAGCAATTGCTAGCACCAGCATTCTTCATAGGAAGATTCAGCAAGCTCCAATTGTGAGAGGGGAGCGCCTCACACATAGTAGGCATTCAGTGAATATTTGTTGAATGAATGAATCAGTGAAGCAAACCAATTTGCCTCCAGTAACAGAAAGAACTCAAGCCAAATGAATCTGAAGCTACAGCTAGTTTTCTGCACCTACAAGGATTAACAAGAAAGAATAATAGGAATATGTGACCAGAGACCCACAACCATTTGCTCTCTTATCTCCATAGAATCTGAGGGATTTTTTTCCTGGCAAAGCCCTGTAGTAGAAGTGAGTAGAGTTGGCAGAGGGAATGAGTCAGGTTGAGTTGTTTGTTTGTTCTCCAGGGCAGGGACAAGCAGGAGTCAATAAACACACTGGAGCCTCTTTGACTAGGCCTTGGAGCAAGAGATGAGCTTGTTTGTTCTAGAGAATTTGAACTTAGGTCAAAATGGCTCTCAAGGCGTCCCTTCCCTGAGGTAGAGCCCTCCAGGCACAACTGAGGTCATCCACTGGGCAGCCAGGTGCTCCACCTAACAATGCATTCCACACAGGAAGGCCTTTTCACCAAGCTATTTTTTTTCTTTCTTCAGAACATGCAATGGACACACCAATCTGCCACCTACTACTTTTAAGCTTTCCTATTATTTGACCAAACTGGTCATCAAGACAATGGTTTGTCCATTGGTTCATGGATTACAGAATCCTGGGACTGGAAATAACCTATGAGGTGATTTCAATGATCTCCCTGTCTCTAAGCAGGATCACCATGTCCACCCACCTGTAAGTCTGTATTTCTTCACTCCTTTCCCCAAATACAGAAGCCTCTTAACTTTCTCAGGTTGTACAATCCCAGCTCTCATCAGGCAGTGATATAAGATGCTCCTGAGTGTTATAGATCTTACCACTGGGAAGCTTCTCATCTAGTAAGCTGATAGACTCAAAGTGATCTATAAGCAGACTTCAGAGTACCTGGTAAGCAACAAGTACAAACCAAAAACTGGCCTGAAAAGATACAGAACCAAAAAGCACTCACAGATGGAATTTACTCAGGGAGGGTTTCCTAGGAGGATGATAAAACTGGGTAGGAGAAGAAGAAAGGAACAGAACAGAGGGCAAGGTAAAGGCATTCCAGCCTGCGGAGACGAGCACAAAGGACATCTCAGAGACCAGAAAATATGTAGTATGGACTGGGGGCCAAGTAACTAGAAGGAGGGACAGAAAAGAACTAGATGGAAGAAAGCTGATATGGGAAGTCTTGTTAGGAAAGCTGAAGTTTGAAGGTGATGTGCAGAAGAATGGTGTGATATTAAGTCTTGAAATGTGAGTCAAGAATGGGATAGGTTCCGGTCATATATCTGCCACCATCTCACGTACCACTAGGTCTTAGTCTTCTCATCAGTCAAATAAGGACATTGGGTCAGAAGAACTGTATGGTCCCTTGCTGTTCTAAAACTCTCAGTACCTCTGTGTAAGACAATAGAACTACATGGCAGTTCTTCAACAAAGTCATTTAATATTTTTTCCCGTATATGAGACAAGCCTAAGTTCCTTTTATCCTTGTGACTGAATTACAACTTGAGCATATTTACTACGTCAAAGATTAATCCTCCAAACCCAGCAAGCTCGCTGGTTGAGCAGCAAGGAAATATCTCTATAAAAAGAATAGACTCTATAAATTATTGGTCACTTACCTAAGGTTGTTACTAAATTATTTTAAAAGGATATATATTCTGCTCCTACACTCTCACTTCTGTCTCTCTCAGACTAATTGCTTCCTGAACTAGGAAGGATGTCCAGACAGAGACCCAGGAAGTTTGATATATTCTGGGTCCTTTGACTGCTGGGATTCCAGATGATAAATAAACTGCACAGTGGAGTCTGAATCAACCTATTCATAGACTTGAAAAGAGTAAGCGGGCAAGTCATTGAAATTATCCTCTTTTTATCCCCTTCTAAGTATTTTAAGCATCACAACATTTCAGGTGCCTTTAACTGAGGCAATGTCAGCTTTCCCAGGCTTCCATCTCAGGCCTTCTTACTATTTTTTAAATGATTATTTTTCAATCCATCACTCTAGACTGCAAGCACCTTGATGGCAGGGATTTACTCTTATTCATATTTAAATAATATCTAACACAGTGACTGGCACATCATTGGCACTTGTGCCCAAATGGGTTCAAAGCATGAATGCATAGATGAAGAAAGCCTAACCTCATTGAGAAAGACTTCCTGCTGTCTAGCCTTAGTCTTTGACTATCATAGCCATTCATCCCATGTACCTATTGGGGCCCTTACATGTAAGCTAGGTGTCTGGCCCTCATCCCAGTTCCTCTCCTGTGTGATATTTCATGACCCTCATGAGATTCTACCATAAACGATGGTTTGCTAGTTTATCTTCCCAACAACCTGGAAGTACCTCAAAGGCAGAGGCCTTGTCTTATTCATTTTTTATTCCTTGTCCAGAAGAGGTGCCACCACAAATAAGGCAATTTGTGGAATAAATCAAATAAGAATAGTAGCTTATCTTTTTCAGTGTTTTAAGAAGAATCCTTTAGGACATATCAAAGTCAATCTCTCTGATATACAGGTACCCATAACATTGTGTAGACTTGAACAAAGAAGAGCTTCGCAGAAGTATCCATGTGGATACTATACTCTTCTCAAAAAGTTTCAGAAAAAATCTTGTCTACATACTTAAACCATTCACTCAAGCACCTTAGAGTGTTGGGAATTCAGGGTCTGAACTGCACTCTGAGGGGTACAGAATGGAGTGAAACAGGCAAACTCAGACCCTGTTGTCAGGGACACCCAGGTGAAACTCATTAGTGAGGCTAAACTTGAGAAAGCTGAAGGCTGTTGATGCTAAACAAAGAAAAGCTCAGCAAGGGAGGCTCTGGAGGTGACTGACTTGGGAAAGGAACAGAGCTGCTGATCCCTCCACATTTTGACAAGTGTCCTTATTGGCCCAAGAGCACTTGTTAGGTGGAGAACGAGAAAAAAGACTGTGTAGTGACTCAAGGAATATATGGCATAATACACAATATGAGAGAATATATATATATATATATATATATATATATACACACACACACACACACACACACATATATATATCCTATAAAGGAAGAGGAACTGGATCAGAGTCGAGGAGGTGAAGTCAGAGGAGTGCAGGTCTGATTCATATGGCATCATGCAATTTTTTACCAAAGCTGGAGGTGCACTGTAGGGAATCACAGTAGAAGCTAATGGGAGTGTGAGATAATTAGTCAACTGGAAAACCAAGATGGCAAGATGCTTGATGATCCATAATGAGATCTCTGCTCCCAAGTCACTATGTCTCCAACTTACCCTACTCTGCAAAAGGGCAATCGCCTCTAAGAATGACCTTCTCAGCTTTATTTGCCTCCTCCAGGAAGCCTTCCATAGCTAATAACCCCAAATGCCCACATGTCTTTTCATAAACACAGTTCTTTGGAACTTGCCAGACTAAGTAGTCATTCATTTCCTGGCCTTTTGTCACTCACTTCTTCCTCTGGAGATTTCAGTGTTTCATCTCTAAAGAAGGGCTCTCAGAATAGAAATCATGAATTTTTCCCCCAAGGATCATTCAGGTAGTTTGCCTAAACTGCTCAAAGAAGGCAGCCATCAGAGCTCCACTCCCTGTGCTGCAGAGTCTGTCGTGAGCGTGTCCCTCACCCTGGTGTTATGGGCTAGGAGTTATGGCTCTCCCTGTAAAAAGTCATTATAATTATGAAAAATGCCTACAGCTCTTTCCACCGTTTAGGCAAAGCCTCTGGCTGTCCCGATGAGCATAGATTTAAGATCCTGTTCTCCATAAAGATGACTAGATAGCCCCAGAGATAGATGTGTTAACGCCTAATTGGTCATTGTTGAGTCATCAAATCTGTTTCAGGCAGCGGGATTGGATGATCTTGACCGATAAAGGAGGGCAGAAAACAGTTGAGAGGAAGGTAGCAAGGGATTATTTTAGTCAATAGTTCCTTTCTACACAGAATCCTCCAACACTTTCACTTTTCATTTGCATAAGATTTCTAAGACAATAATTCTACAATCTTTCTCAGAAGTAGCCTCATTCCGCTTCCCAGCAAGGCAGTGCTTCCTTCAATCTAAACCTAACCTCATTTCTGCTTCAGTCTCAGAACCCAGCATCCTTCATTCCTTGAGCTTTCAATACATTAAATCCAGTGGTCAGTGTTTTCTCTCCTATTCCTTCATTTTCCACCTGCATTCTTGGCCTATTTCATATTAATCACAACACTCTTGTCTGCATCCTTTCTGCAAATCTATATGACTTTCAAAAATATTTTTATAAGAACCCTTAATACTTGTAACAAACATCACTTAATTGAGAGTGGGTAAAATGCATTATTAAACAAAAGCCATTTGGGGCAGCAAACCTCAAGAATGTTAGACTAAGAGGGCGGTAACTGATGCTCAGCTTTGTTTGGTGGGTGTGAAGAAGGCGGCAGGATTTGCAGTCTGTGGCTCTAAAGGCTATTGGAAATAGGGCAGTTTGTGATTAAGCTTAAGAGTTTTAAGATTTGGAGACTATGAAACACAAAAGAGGGTTTCTCCAACCTGAGTTAGATTTTTCAGGAGGTAAAAATAACTTTCCAGAGTCGGGCATGGTGGTGCGTGCCTATGAGCTTCAGCCTGTGAAGTGGCTGGGCCTGGGGATTGCGGTTCGAGTCTCACTCAGAGCAACGTAGAGAGACCTAGTCCCCAAAAAATAGCTGGGCATAGTGGTGCACACCTGTAACCCCAGCTACCTGGGAAGCTGAGGCTGGGGATTGCTTGAGTCTGTGGTACCCCCAAGCAATGTGCCTGCGGTTCCACAGGCAAAAATGGCAAGACCTAGTCTTCAAAATAAAAAAATAAATAACTTTCCAGGAAAAAATTCATGTGACTTTTCACCTTACTTAGGAAGATGACTGAGTTTGGGTGTCTGTTTCCAGAGCAGGGTGCAAAGGATAGAGACACATGGGACATTGGAACCCCAGATCCTGATTCCCTAGTCAGTGGCCTGGCTGCTTACCTGCCTTACTAGGTGGTCACCCAGCAACCCAGTAGTGGTTCCATTTGAGCTACCTCCAACATCCCCTGCCATGGTCCATCACCTAGGACATAAAACCCACCACCCACTGGCTGAAAAGGGAAACACTGCCGTACTCTGTAAATTCATTCACATTGGAGAACATTCCTTAATTATCCACAATCCTTAAGGTTATTACAGTGATCCTTCTGATCTGGACTGCCCCTCCACATCAGCCATCCAGGTTAGAGATGAAAATTCTTTTCTTGTGTTTGCTTTGGTAGCACATATACTAAAAAATTGAAATGATACAGAGAAGATTAGCATGGGCCCTGCGCAAGGATGACACACAAATTTATGAAGCTTTCCATATTTTTGAAACAACCCAAATGTCCCAAAACAGATGAATGGATGAAAAAGATGTGGTATATATATACACAGTGGAATATTACTCATCAATTAAAAGTGACAAATTTGGGCCAGGTATGGTGAAACATGCCTGTAGGTGGCAGCCGAGGAAGCCACAGCCAGGGTCAGGGATCACAGTTTGAGTCCCGCCTGGGGTCCGTAGCGAGACCTAGTCCCAAAAAAATAGCTGAGTGTGGTGGTGCGTGCCTGTAATCTCAGCTACCTGGGAAACTGAGGTTGGGGATTGCTTGAGTCTGTGGTACCCCGGGCAACATGAGTCTGCAGTTCCATGGGCAAAACTAGCAAGACCTATTCTCAAAAAAAAAAAAAAAAAAAAAAAAAAAAAAAAAAA
>PVHY01023061.1:0-21525 GCA_004024945.1 Uropsilus gracilis | reverse complement strand
CCCGGGGTACCACGAACTCAAGCCATCCCCAGCCTCAGCTTCCCAGGTAGCTGGGATTACAGGCGTGCACCACCACGCCCAGCTGTTTTTTTGGAACCAGGTCTCACTACGAGCCCCAGGCGGGACTCGAACCGCGATCCCTGGCCCCGGCCGCTTCATAGGCTGAAGCTTACAAGCACGAGCCACCGTGCCCGGCCCTAATTTTTAATCTTAAGGAAGAACACTTTGATACCTCTGTCTTCTAGTTTCCTTATAATCTAGTTCTTTTTCAGGATCCCCAAATCTTTTAGGATCGTTATTTTACTTTTTCTCTAGCACTGGAGAGGCACTCTCAATTTAGATATCAGGACTGTAGAAACTAGTCACTCCTTTCAGTCATTACACTTTCTCATCAAACCCATTTTTAGCATAATGAGCAAACCTGAACTTAAAATTTTGTGTTCTTAAGGGCAGTTTTCAGTGATTACGACCCTGAGTAGTATTAGAAACCTCTCTCCTTTGCTTTGGAATGTGACTCTAAGGACCATAGTACACTGTGACTGTTTCCAGAGCATGCATATGCTTGACCCATGATCATCTTATTTTTTGTGTCTCCTTTATTAGAAGCACAAAAAATTGTCAGGCTCTATGGGGACTTAACGTGTTCTTTTGATTTCTGTGTTTGAAGTTTTTCTTTTCAGTTTTTCAAGTTAATGTTTTTCTACGTTGGTTCTTCAGACTTATCTATAGTCACCTATATTCCCTTACATTGTTTTCTGTTATTCATTATCATAGACTAAAGGGAAGGGCCTTTCTTTTCATTATTATATCTTCTTTGTTTCTTTTTTATTATCTTCATTTTCAGAGGAACAGTGCTTTTCACTGTTAATCATCTGCTTTATGTCCTTTGACTCATTAAAATAAGATATTTAACTTAATGCCAGGCGCAGTGGCACATGCCTGTAATCCCAGCTACCTGGCTGAGGCTAGGAATCACTTCAGTCCATGGGTAAAAGGCAACCATGGGCAACATAGCGAGACTTAGTCTCCTAAAAAAATAAATAAATAAAAGATGTTTAATTTACTGCCCGTCACTGTTTCCTAAATGCATAATGACATTTATTTAGCACCCATTATATGTAGATCGTTTTTTCTACCAGGTATGGAAATGATCCTGCCTACATATGAAAACTTTGTAATAGAATACCATTTCAGTATAGTTTTTCAATCTCTACTTGCATGGATAGTCTAAATTTTTACTGCTGTATGTTTGAGATATTACTCAAAAAGTACTCTGTTACTTTCTTTAATTCTACAATTTGTCTTCAAATATTACCTTTGCTAATATGAAGGAAAGGCCTACAAAGGAGTTTGATTTCCCTTACAAATAACATTATCAGCCTTTTTCAATAAGAAGCTTTTTTCCTATATCTTTAAACAATATATTTTTATTTGCAGAGGCCTGCAAGTGAGGGTGAGAAGAGTCTATGTACCATGATTGTTTTATCTAGAACCCTGAAACTTTGACTTTTTTATTTTACAGTTATAATAGTTATAGGAATATTTGATTGTGATCTGTAATTATGGCCTCTTTTACAAATTCATGGCATCATAGCTCTTTTTTTTTTTGAGACTAGGTGTCACTCTCTCTCTCTATATATATACACACACATATAAAATATATATTTTGAGACTAGGTCTCGCTTTTTTTTTTTTTTTTTTTCGAGACTAGGTCTCACTATTTTTGTCTGTGGAATCACAGGCTCATATTGCCCGGGGTACCACAGACTCAAGCAATCCCCAGCCTCAGCTTCCCAGGTAGCTGGGATTACAGGTGCACACCACCACGCCCAGCTATATTGTTTTGGAGCTAGGTCTCGCTACGTGCCCTAGCGGGGCTCAAACCATGTTCCCTGGCCCAGGTTGTGGCTTTCTAGGCTGACACTTACAGGCATGTGCCACCATGCCCGACTGGTCTCGCTATTTTTGCCTGTGGAACCACAGGCTCACGTGGCCCGGGGTACCACAGACACAAGCAATCCCCAGCCTCAACTTCCCAGGTAGTTGGGATTACAGGCGCGCATTACCACGCCCAGCTATTTTTTGGGACTAGGTCTCGCTGTGTTGACCTGGACAGGACTCGAACCATGATCCTCAAACCCCACCGCAACTCCCTAAGCTGTCACTTGCAGACAGGCACCACAGCTCTTTTTTATGTAAAAAGGGCCTATGTATATATCCTGTTGATGATTCACTGTTAATGTTTATAGATTCTAGTCCCTCTTTTTGCTTTTCTGTGTGAACTGCCAAGAAAAGTAACATTGTTGGCAGCTCCACAAACCAACAGATTAAGGACCATTATTCTAGGGAAAATTAGATTATTGGATGAGTATACTCCATTTCTATATTTAAGGAGTATTTTCTCCTTTGTCTAGAATGAAACTGGTGTCTGAGATTCCTTCTTTCAAAGTTCTTTAATAACTTTCTGCATTATTAAGATTATTGTCATTGTTATCCTGGATTGAACTCCATTGTTTATCCCTGAAATTTATCAAAAGTTCACTTTCTTGAATGAACTTTGAAATTCTGTTGTGTACTGCAACCATTAGTTTACAATTTAGCTACTTAGATACTTGTATCTAGATCTGCTCAGTTGTATTATGGAAATTTCATCTATCCTTTTGATATAATTACATGCTTAAATTTTTATTTTGGACACATTTGGTTGTGTTATACACTAAGGCTCTCAAACCATCTTGTATTTTAAGTTTGAATTATTGCATAGGTTTTTTTTGCTATTGGTTGGCTTGGAGCTTGGTATCAGACCTTGCCTCAGTTCTGCTTCCATCTTATTATTTACAATTATGTGACTTTGGGCAAGTCACTTAACATCAATTTTTAACCATAGTCCAAAGGCACTAGAAAACACTTAATAAAATAGTAGGATTGATGCTATTTCTTGGATGCTAATTTTAACAAGTATAATCCTTTCACCAAAATCTTTATAGATCTTGCTGATCTTCTGAATTTATTGTCTTTTGGTAATATCACCCTTGACTTTTATGCCCCTCTGCCCTTGGGCATATGCCTAATACAATCCAATCTTTTTTCTTTTTTTCCGCAAAGGTATATTTTTATTTCTTTTTAAAAAAAAAAGTTATATATTTGCCAGGCACGGTGGCATGTGCCTTTAATCACAGCCTACAAAGCGTGAGGCCGAGGCTAGGAATCGCTTAGTCTGCGGGTTCGAGACCCGCCTGGAGGTTCAAGACCCACCCAGGGTAACATAGTAAGACCTAGTCTCAAAAAATAGGTGGTGGCACACGCTTGTAACTTTGCCACCTGGGAGGCTGAGGCTGGGGATTGCTTGAGTCTGTGGTACCCCATGCAACGTGAGCCTGCGGTTCCCTGGGCAACAAAGCAAGACCTAGTCTCAAAAAAAAAAACCAATTATGTATTTTTGCCAGGCATGGTGGCATGCACCTGTAATCCCAGCTACTTAGGAGGCTGAGGCTAGGGATTACTTGAATCCATGGGTTCGATACAGCCATGGGCAGCATAGCAAGACTAGTCTCAAAGAAAAAATTTATATATTTTTTATTTATTTTACATCGTTATCTACTTCTGATTGTGTTGATTTACTGCAACAGTAATAGTAGATTTATTAACTGGACAGCATAAATCAGTAAAGTGGTGGTTAGTTGCATCTTCTAGCTAGTCTTTCTCTATCCCCTTCATCTCTATCATTGTTTCTCTTGAGAGCATAGAATAGATTATTGACAGTCTGAAGAGGTTCTGTGGAATATGCGATTTCTTTCTAAGCTTTCTTGAATTAAATCTCATTCCCTTTGTTGTTTTTAATCTCATCCTTTCTGCTTCTCATATTATCATAATGTTCATATTATCTTCCCAATACTATAATATATACTTCCCAATACTATAAAAGTTCTTTAGGATTTGATGATTTAGTGAAAATGTCTTCATAATTGTTTGTATGTGTCTTATGTTACCTGTGTTATCTCTTAAGTAAGGATTGTTTTTAGTTTAAATTGTATCTGGTATCAAGACTGGATGTGGTAGCGCGCGCCTAAGGGAGGCCGAGAGTAGGAGTTGCTTGAGTACACAGGTTCGAGACCAACCCTGGGCAACATAGTAAGACCTAGTCTGAAAAAAAAAAAAAATGTATCTGGTATCAGTGTTTTGTGCATAGAAATTATGCATTTGTTGGTCACCTTTTTTCCTGTGTGAGGATAGTCCTATTTTATAACTTAGTTTTCAAGAAAAGAACAGAAATATTTCCCTCCTGTGTATTCTCCTTCTTTTCTTTTTTTTTAATAACTATGTTCTAGTCTTGATTCTAGTGAGCAGGACATATTCATCATATCCCTGCCTTGTCCAAGGACAAAATAGTTGTGTGCTTTCAAGTTATCTTCCTCTGTTAATATCAGTGCTACATTTTGGGTACATTTTTCTCCAGTGACAATAGAGCAGTTAAGAGAGATGTTGATAATCTTACTTCTCAGAATTTTGTATATGTATTTGTATTTTCACTTTGAAAATTATGGACATGTATTCTGGCAAAATCTCCTTGGATGATTTTGATATGGTACTCCTTTTTCAGAATTCCATCCTGTAAGAGCTTTATTTTTTGTTATTTACATGGCATTTTAAAACTCACAGCTCTTAATTTCTTAAAGAGTTTTTTGTCTTTCTCTGATTGCTATTTTGCTATTACCTAAAAATATTAAAACATTCCTTATATATTGTTTTGCCAGTGAAAACTTGTTGTAGATTAGTACCTTGCCCAAATTAAAATAAGCAGGGTATTTTGAAAAGGTGATTGTTGTTGTGGGTTCCATGGTGTAATGGTTAGCACTCTGGACTCTGAAAAGGTGATTGTTTTCATTTTTCAGAATCTGGTTGCTAATGACTCTTCAGTCATTTCCCACTAGAATTTGTTCAGAAACTATATATGTTTATTTGTAAAGGTGAACATTTATTCCTTTATAGAATTATGATACAGAAGTTTAAAAAATGACTTTTAAAATATCTGTTCTGCTGGGTGTGGTGGTGCACGCCTGTAGTCCAAGTCCTGGGAGGCAAGAGGCATGGAATCTCTTGAGTTCATGGGTTCGAGACCACCCTGGGCAACATAGCAAGACCTGGTCTCGAAAAAGCAGCTAGGCACCATGGTGGACACTTGTAATCCCGGCTATCTGGGAGGCTAAGACTGGGCATCACTTGAGTCTGCATCACCCCGGGCACCTTAAGTCTGCGGTGCCCCAGGCAACATAGTGAGACCTAGTCTCCAAAAAAAAAAAATGGTCTATTCTTTTTCCCTACCTTCTAATTCTGTAGATTGTTGTAAATATTTTTTTAGCATTATTTTTCAATGTTTTTCCTCATCTCCTTGAAATTTAAATATGAAAAGCTCCTCTCTTATCATCTTCCTTGTAGAATAGTAACTCTTCAGCATTCAAACACTTTTCTCCTTCTGAGACTCCATTCTGACTTGATTTTCTTGTTTCTCATAGCTAAACATTGCCAGCTTTTCCATTCAGCTTTTGAAAGCCTGTTTCTTGCTTAGGATGTGGAAGATAGAAAAAAGTTACTCTTTTTAACTTTTTAAAAATCCCCTTCAAAATACAAATGGGAAAGCAGTTGCTCCAGAATTCCCCACCCCATCTTATCTCAAAATGTATCAAATATGAATAAAATCAAACTATGTACAATGCAATTTACATGTTTTAAAACTAATGTACTTATAAATAGCCTAAGTAGAGCAGCATTTCTTTCTTTTTTTTTTTTTTTAAGAGACTATGTCCTGTGCTGGCATGGTAACGCACGCCTGTTGTCCAAGCGCTGAGAGGCAAGAAGCTTGGGATCACTTGAGTTCGCGGGTTCGAGAGTACCCCAGGCAATGTAGTGAGACTTGGTCTGGAAAAAAGCAGCTGGGCAACGTGGCAGGCACCTGTAATCCCAGCTAACCTGGGAGGCTGAAGCTGGGGATCACTCGAGTCCTTGGTATCCCAGGCAACATAACAAGATCTAGTCTCAAAAAAACAAAAACAAAGAGACTAGGTCTCGCAATGTTGCCCAGGGTTGTCTCGAACCTGCAGACTCAAGTGATCCCAGCCTCAGCCTCCCAGGTAACTGGGATGACAGGTATCTGCCACCACACCTGTAGAGCATCATTTCTATGTAGAGAGCCAGCATGATGAAAATAACACCTGGACTTAGATTTAGGAATATTAAAAACTAATAACTTGTATTTTGGATTGATAATATTTAATTCTCATGCCTGTGACAGTTACCCCTGCTTTAAACAGATCAGGAAACTAAAAGCCAGAAAGACTTATTTTTCTGAAATGTAAGTTACGGAATTGGGATATGAACACAGATCTAACAGAAACTAAGGGAGCTTGATGACACTGCCAAGTCATTTCATCTGTTTTCTATAAAGTGACAGCATAAATACTCTTTTGTGTTAATTTCACCTCTGACATTTTAGGTTCCTCACACTACCTAAAGTACTTCTGAGCAATGTATTTCTATTACGGGTGAATTCTCTAGGACACAGACAAACAAGAGGTACACAAGTGTAGGCCTTGTTTCTAATTCCTTTTAGTGTTAAGAAGCAGACCATGAATTCTGGTTCCTTTAAAGGTACTGATAAGAATTTGTCTTTTTTATTTTATTTATTTAGTTTAATTTAATTAAAATAAAATTTAATTTATTAAATGTAATTGATAAATTGTTCTGTGAGTGAAAGCATGAAGATTGCACACATAATGGGAGATAGGATATTCACCAAACTGTTGTGTTTAGAAATGAAATGATCATAATAATGGTGATGACTAATCAATGATAATGGTGACTGATCATAGATCATAAATGTTCTATCCTTTCCTTCTCTCCTAAATCAAAACAAAACAAAAACCAGAAATGATTTTGAGTCTTAAAATGTAAATCTACCAACTCCCCTGCTGCTGCATCACCCTTTTCCTTCAGTTTGGAGCAGCAAGGACCCGAAAATAACTGAAGTGGGAAGTTGTCCCTGAGTCAGTAGAATTGTCTCTGAAGACTTCTTTTCTTTGCCATTCTGAGTGGTGGGGGTGGAGGGCAAACAGGGTTTCTGATGTAGTCTCAGAGGGCATCTTATACTTACTTCTACTCCTGTAAAGTTGGATCAGTTAAAAAAAAAAACCATGGTGTCCAAGTGCTTCTGGTCTGTTCTTGGTCCCTTTTAAAGAGCTAGAAAGAAAGATAAATATCTCCCAAGCAATGTGGCACAATGTTGTCCAAGCTCTTAATACAGGTCTAATCATTACATGACTTTAGCCTTACATTCAAACTAAGCCTTATCACCTAGGCTCACAGAAGAGACGTAGACTTGGTGCTTCATTTTTTCCCCCCCACCCTGACGTGATGCTTCTGATTGCCACAGTCTTGGTTAATTTTGTGGCTTGAGAGTGCTAAACCTGGCTTCTCCTTAAAACCTGACTACCAGATATGTTTGATATAATTCTGAGCACAGCATTTGAGTGAGTGGGCCTGTGAGTTGTTAGTACTGAAAGCCTACTACTCTTTTTTTTTTTTTTTTTTTGAGACTAGGTCTCGCTGTTTTTGCCCATGGAACCACAGGTTCTCATTGCCCGGGGTACCACAGACTCAAGCAGTCCCCAGCCTCAGCTTCCCAGGTAGCTGGGATTACAGGTGCACGCCACCATGCCCAGCTATTTTTTTGGAACTAGGTCTCACTACAGGCCCCAGGCAGGACTCGAACTGTGATCCCTAGCCCTGGCCACTTCATAAGTTGAAGCTTACAGGCACGAGCCACCATGCCCGGCTCCTACCACTCTTAATATCTGGCTAGAGTGTAATTTTGATGGCCCTTTGAGAACCCTATGACGAATAAAGCAGTGGACTCAGACTTTGTGAAACCTTGATCCTTTGTAATAATGCCATAGGTGAACTCTTCTCCATAAGCCTATTCTCAGATTTCAACCTGTGTGAGAAGGGAACCAACGTTCTTAGTGAATGAACAATTTTTATGAATTTATTTTATGTACAGCTGGTCCCCCACTTACGATGTTTCAACTTGTAAATTTTTTTTTTTTTACCTTATAGTACTGCAAAAGCAATAGATGTTCCATAAAACTCACAGTTAATAATTTGGATCTTTTCTTGGACATACACTATGCAGTAGGATATTTTGCCATGGTGCTGGGCAGCAGCAGTGTGCTGCATCTTCCCGTCAGCCTACAGTCATGAGGGCACAGCAACCTCTGTCACCACCTTAGCCAGTAAATTGCATGTTGCACACATTGTTATAAACTAGGCTTTGTGTTAGATGCTTTTACCCAACTGCAGACTAATGAAAGTGTTCTGAATATATTTAAGCTAGACTAAGCTACGAAATGGTATTTAGTGGGTTAGGTTTATTCAGTGCATTTCTGGCGTATATTTTAACTAATGATTGTTTTCTCAGAATGTAATGCTATAATAACTTAAGGAACATCTGTCCATGGCTATTTTACGTATTTTTTTATTTAATCCTTTGTGAGGAGGATAGTATAATCCTCAAAGAAGCAGATTAAATACATTCAAAGTTAGGAGCTAAGTTAAAATTTGGGTGTAACCAACTCCAAAGCAACTGCTTGCTTCTCTGAGATGTCACTGCTTCATCTGCAGTTTTTTGTTCCTTTATCAGACTCCACAGAGGGCTGCCTGAATCAGAGGTCTGCTCCACTATTTCACTCCTTTGCAGCATTCTTTCTGTTATTTCAGAGTTCTTGTCCAAATTTCAGATTTGTGTGTAGGCCTTGTTTTGCCATAGGAACTCACATTTGTTGAACAGTAGATGATTGTTAGCTTTTGGGTCATTTCCTGTCTGTCACTCTGAACAGATTCTTTCTCCATGCTTTAATTTTCCCATTTGTAAAATGAGTATATAAACATGTTTTTTTAGAGGGCTGCTGTGAGGATGCAATGTTCATGTCTGAAGTACTTACATCTAGAAATAGTAAGGATTCTTAAGGACTTGCTTTCATGTTTAAACATGTACATTTGGGAATTTCACTCTGCAAACTGCTTTTACCTTTTCTCCCCCACATACTTCTTTAGTTTTCTGTAGGTAATTCAATTGAATTATTTCACCTGTATTGAACCAGAAACAATTAAAAACTAAGCAGAGAATCTTGTCATGTTAAATTCTCTATCACTCGCCTTTCTAAGTTATTTCATCCTTCTTATTTTCCGTCATGTGTAGCCTATCATATACATGTATCATGCATATGCTATCATTAGATCTTGCCAGTTACCATTGATTCTCTGTGTCATTGCTGAGAGACTCATTGGTAACTATAGTCAGGCAGTCAGGAAACTGCTAATCATCTTAGCAGTTTTCCCTGATCCAGTAAATCATTTTCCCATCCTATGAATAACAATCTTTAGACTTTGTCTTGTTCACCAACATCATGGCTGAATGACTTATGTCCCTGTAGTAACCAGCTCTGTTTCTCACAGTATTGTTTTAATTTCTGAACTTTTCTCTCAGCTTTTCATTATTGCTTTCTAGGCAGTAAATTTACATCTTTGATTTACATCTGCCTCAACAAAGTCACTTTCTGTTCCCCACTTTCCTTGTACTCAGTCTTGTTATCTTATCATCCCTGTTTCTTGGGATGCCCTTCATTTCTCTTCTGTGTTGTGCCCAGAACGTAATATTTCTACAGAACTACTTCTTGGCTCTTTCTGTTGTTTGATTTTTCAGTGCTGTGTTTGTGGTTAGATTTTTGGTGGATATGTTGCATCTGATCACCTTAATTATAAGCTCCTAGAGATCAAGGACAAGGTTGGCTCCCTTTTAACCAGATTTTCTCAATACAGTCATATGCCCCACACACTTCTAGGTCTTCAGTAAATGTTCGTACAGCAACTCTGGGAATGTGAGAATTGTTTACTGGTTATCCTCACAAAGCCCTAAAGAGGTTGCTTGATAGTGATCATATGCAGAGCAGTTTTATCTTCAATAGAGATGGGCCATAAAATTTTGGCAGATCGGGAGTATATTATCAAGAAGTAGCCCTACTAGAGAAGTCATAGGTAATTCTGGGGTAATATTCAGCAGTGGGCTGTATTGTTCAAAAATGGTTTTCATTGATACTTTATGATCCAAGATATTTAATTTGGGGGAAAGGGTAGCCCATGAAACTACAACCTAAAAATGTAATCAAATCATACTTGATTTTATTTTTATTTTATGGCATAGCTTTTTCCCAACTTTAGTTTTTAGTTTAATCTAAAGTTAGAGCGTATTTATAACTCAGTTACAGTTTTACAGGCAGAAGTGAGAAAATGAGTGAACAAACCAGAAAACTTTGTGTCAAATGCAAGTTACCTTTACTGACAAATAAAATAAGGGAGCTTCTGAGCATGAATTTCTTGGTAGCTTGTTTACAGCATCATAGCTATGAGCACTGTGTGGGCTAGATTAAGAAGATAAACCATCTAGCTGTATATCCTCCATAGGGATATTATTCATATCATTTGAGAGCTAAATTCTGAACCCCTGACTTGATAGACTGAAGGGAAAAAGAAAAAAAGACTCAGCTTTCCATTGTGATAGAGGAATGAATATGCAGAAGTTGAAGAGCCAAAATCCCTATTAGATTATACTTTGCTTGACGTTACTGTGTGCTACTGTTTTGACACTGTACAAGAGACTGCAGTGGCATCTCTAGTCCTAGTTCCTAGGGTAGGGAGGCTAAAAGTATGGACCCTTCAGTCAAGACATCATTTTTGACTGAATGAATGCTTGATTAACTACTTTGATTTGCAGTGCTGCCGTTTTGCTTTTCATTGAACATGTTTGCCTTGTACAGCATGTTAATTTGATATATTTATGTATTGTAATAGGATTGCCATTGTAGTACTGTTATCATCTCTAGCAGGGTATGTAATTGCAGTACAATATCACTGTCTATATTTCATTATACTGTGCATTAGGTCTCTGGCCTATTCACTAATTGCAAATTTATAATCCAGCTATTACGGATTTGAAGATGAAGCAGCATATGTAAACTTTAGAGGTCAGCTTATCCTGCTTCATTTTGCTGATTAAGAATGGTATTTCAGGTTAAAAAAATGTTGCTTGAGGTTGAACAGCTTATTAGCAATAGCTAATTAATGGGGATTTTGGGGTGTTTTTTTTGTTTGTTTTTGGTTTTGTTTTTTTTTTTTTTGAGACTAGGTCTCGCTATTTTTGCCGGTGGAACCGCAGGCTCTCGTTGCCTGGGGTACCACAGACTCAAGCAATCCCCAGCCTCAGCTTCCCAGGTAGCTGGGATTACAGGTGCGCGCCACCTTGCCCAGTTATTTTTTTGGAACTAGGTCTCGCTACGGCTCCCAGGCGGAACTCGAACTGCGATCCCTAAGCCCCGGCCGCTTCATAGGCTGAAGCTTACAGGCACGAGCCACCCCACCGTGCCCGGCCTTAATGGGGATTTTATAATGATAAAAATCTCCTGATTCCTAAGGTAATTATTTGTAATGGTGCCTCTGTAAGAAAAGGTTTTTCTAGTAGAACAATTATGTAAATATCTCTTTTACCTGTTAGAATGACAGATTAACAGCATCTTCCCAACAGTGGGCTGTGTATCAAAGTGTTTTCAGCTTTATACTCTTTTTTTTGGGGGGGGGAGGATTGGGAGATTAGGTCTTGCTGTGTTGCCTGGGGTAGTCCCGATCCCATGGACTCAAGCAATCCCCAGCCTCAGCCTCCCAGGTAGCTGGGATTACAGGTGCCCGCCACCACACTGGCTTTTTTTTTTTTTTGAGACTAGGTCTTGCTGTTTTTGTCTGTGGAACCATAGGCGCATGTTGCCTAGGGTACCAGATTCAAGCAATCCCCAGCCTCAGCTTCCCAGGTAGCTGGGATTACAGGCGTGGGCCACCACACCCAGCTATTATTTTGGGACTAGGTTTCGCTACCTGCCCCAGGTGGGACTCGAACCGTGATTCCTGGCCCTGGCCACGACTTCCTAGGCTACCGCTTATAGACATGCGCCACCACCAGGCTTTTTATTCTTAATCAAAATAACATTGCGTTGTAACAATATATGTTTGTTGTGTGTCATTAAAAATTTACCTGTGTACATTAAGGTCACCACTAAAAATTCAGTTCTTTTCTTCCTCATGTAGTTTCAACTACATGTAGTTTCAGTTTACCTTGCTTCCCCACCTTCCCTTCTTGTAACCACTTAGCTTGTCTTACAGTCTGAAAATTTATTTTTGTTTGACTTAGTTCATCTCTTTGTTGTCTGGTATACCATTTGTGAGTGAATCATGTGATCGCTGTCTTTCTCCATCTGGGTTATTTTACTCAGCATAAATACACTCTAGGACTATGCATGCTTTTGCAAATAACTGGATTTGGTCTTTTTTTTAATAGTTGGGTAGTATTCTATTGTGTATATAGGCCAGTCTTCTTATTCCACTCTTCAGTCAGTGGACACTTAGGTTGTTTCTAGTTCTTGTAAATAGTGTTCCAGTAAAAATGGGGGTGCATATATTTCTTCAAACTCATGATTTTTGGCTATATTTACACTCAGACATGGGATAACTGAATCATATGGGAGATTATTTGGAATTTCTGCTTTCCATATTAGCCACACTAATTTATACTCCTACTGACAGTGTAAAAGGGTTCCATATAGAAGCGATGGGTCTGTAGTAAAATTTCCAAATTCTTTTTCCTGGTTCTCCTGACAGCCAACCCACCTAAAGACAGTGGCAGCAGGTTTTGCTCAGGACTAGAAATATAAAATACGTAGATACTGCAGTTTGCACAGCTGACTGCAACTGTTTTTAAAACACATTGGTGCTCCAATGTTGTGGTCACTAGCATAGAGAACTGCGATCAGTGAGCACAACTGTGCCTGTAATACACCCATTTTTACAATGTCATAGCAGTGTTCAGATTAATTTGTGACCAGCACGGAGGCAAGACAGCATCCTGTTTAAAACACAGAGGGAAAGGGTGCCTCCTCTATGTTCTGGTGACTGAGCTCTCAGTCCTGCCCATCCTATGGAACTTGAAAGGCCTCTGTGGTGGGTTGGGAACTGCTACAGTCTCATTTTGGATGCTCTGTGTTTTCAGCCTATTAATAGTGATCACAGAGATTAGTTCATTAACTCATTTGTTCATTGATAATCATTTCCTAGTGTCCCACTCCCCATATTTATGTATTTTTAATCTTATTTTAGAGACTTGGTCTTGCTGTGTTGCCTGGGGTAGTCTTGATCCCACAGACTCAAGTGATTCCTAACCTCAACCTACCAAGTAGCTGGGATTATAGATGTGCACCACTGCACCCAGCTTCACTCACCATATTTAGAAGCTTTGAATATGGTAGATGTTTTTGCTCCTCATCCAAATTGATAATCAGCTTACATTAATATTACAGTTTGAGCAAAAGACATGTTCAGAATAACCTTGCAGTAAAATATTAAATATTTTTCAGGTATCCCAAGGGAAGTTCTGGTAATTGTATGGCAATTTATGCTTTAAAGATTTTTGTCATTAGTACCTTTTTCTAAATTTTTTTTTTTTTTGGTTTTGATTTGTCTTTTTTTTAAACTTTTTTTGACTGCACACACTCACACATATATTTATATTTTATCTTTTGCATCATTGTCTACCCCAAAGGGTTCTCCCATCACCTTGTCACCCATGAACCATCTTTATCTCTTGTGCCCTCCCCTGATTTTACCCCCCCCTTTTACAACCCCCCCTGCTCGATGCTTCATCAAGTCTGTTGTTGGCAGTTTTAAATTATTCTTTTCTTTTTTGAGACTAGGTCTCACTATTTTTGCCAGTGGAACCGCAGGCTCACATTGCCCAGGGTACCATGGACTCAAGCGATCCCCAGCCTCAGCTTCCCAGGTAGCTGGGATTATAAGCGCGGGCCATCACACCTAGCTATTTTTTGGAACTAGGTCTCACTACATTGCCCCGAGTGGGACGTGGCACTCTAACCTCGATCCCCGGTTCTGGCCGTGTCTTTCTAGACTGCCGTTTACAAGCACGCACCACCATGCCCGGCCTTAAATTATTCTTGTCCATTTGTTTGTCTATTTTTCTTTCATATAAGTGAGACCATCCCGTATTTCTCTTTTTCTTTCTGGCTTAGTTCTGCTAACATGATTCCTTCTGACTCCAACCATGTTGCTGTGAATGACATAAATTTATCTTCTTTGATTGATGAATAATATTCCATTGTGTAGATATACCACATCTTTTCCAGCCATTCATCTCTTTTGGGGTATTTCGGTTGTTTCAGTATCCTGGCAATTGTAAATAATGCTGTGATAAACAACCAGGTACATGTGTCTTTTTAAATTAGTGTTTTTGTGTTCTTTGGGTGAATTCCCAGTGAAAATTCTGGTGGTGGGATTGCTGGGTCAGATGGTACTTTGATTTTCAGTAGCTTGAGAATCCTTCACACAGCCTTCCATAGCTGCTGGATCTTTTTCTAAACCATTTTTAAAAGCATTTTCTAAACAGATACTTTTTCTCTCCCCTAAGCTGGTTATAATCTTTGTATTCCTTTTGCTCTTCCATTTTAACCCATGGTTTTATTGTGACAGAGTTACTAATTGGGGTTAAATATGACATTTCAGTCATTTCTCAGGGTCTCATATAAGCTAGAAACTAGAGTGGCTGGTAAACCATCTGTCTTTAATTTGTGATGTCATTGGATTAAGAACTTCTGGCCAGTTACTTCAATTTATCAAATCTATGAACTTAAGTAACCTGCTCTAGAATACTGCATTCAGGGCAGTTCAGTAAATTGAGCATTACTTCCCTCCCCTCCTTTTTAAGATAACTGATTCATTTCTTAAAGATATCCTGTTCAAATTAAATCTTTTCTTATTCCGTGTAAGCATGAATAATCTAAATTGGTAAATTGAATTTTGTGTGCTTTTTTTCTTCATTTTAGTGGAAGTGTGAGTTAGGTATAAAGAGACTTAGAAGAGGTTAGGATAAAGAGCTAGAATCCTGGTTGATGTGAAATCACATAAACACTCAAATAACTGATTGTGGGCCTTGTGATCATCATTTATGACCTACTGGCAATCATTGGCTCTGTTATATATATATGTATATGTATGTATATATATATTTTTTTCTGAAATGGCAAACTAGCAAAAGAAGCGTAAGAATTTTGCAAGGTGTAAACAAAAATACATTTATTTAGATTAAGCTCTTTTTCATATCTTCTCTTTCTGAAGGTGCATTGACAGAGTGCTATGATGAGCTGGGGAACAGATACCAGCTTCCAGTCTATTGCTTGGCACCACCAATCAACATGATAGAGGAAAAGAGCGACATAGAGACGCTGGATATTCCTGAGCCACCACCTAATTCTGGATATGAATGTCAGCTCCGCTTGCGCCTTTCCACAGGCAAAGACCTCAAACTTGTGGTCCGCAGCACAGACACAGTATACCACATGAAGAGGAGGCTGCATGCCACAGAAGGGGTAGAGCCAAGCAGTCAGCGATGGTTCTTTTCTGGCAGACCACTCACTGACAAAATGAAGTTGGAAGAGCTGAAGATCCCAAAGGACTATGTTGTGCAAGTTATCATCAGCCAACCTTTGCAAAACCCAACACCAGTTGAGAACTGAACTGGTCCTGTTGGCTGGTCCCCAGATCATTCCTACTCCTTTCTATTGTTGCTTTCATTGTTTCCTACTCTATGGCGTGAAATTTACTTTCACTGCTCTGAATTCCCTGTGAATGGATTTAGTTCTGAGGAATTACTAGTGAAAAATTCCATCTGTGATGGAGATGAGCAAAAATAACTAATAAAACACAAAGAGCCAGCCTTTGAGACTCATGTAATTACAATTTCTAATTTGAGAGGCAGTTAAGAAATAGATGACCATTTATTTTAAAACACCCAACAACTACATAATGGCTGTACTTAAATGACTTGGACTGTAAATAGAACATTGCATCCATGAAGAACAGCACCAAGCACCTTTTGAATACAGAATTTAAAAAGTTGAATATAATTCTCAAAAATCATAAGTTATGAAACTTTAGCTTTTAAAAATGGAAACTGAAAAGAGCAGTATTTGAGGTTCATTTCTAAGCTAGTCTTTCTTTTCTTAATTAACTGTTTCATCATAAAGGAGTAGAGAGCAGCAGCAAATGTGTGTCAGTATTGCTTTCCCCATCCCCATATGTTGAGCTCCTTATTTACACACACACTACACTTGCACGTTGGTGGTAGGCACCCTTCTGGAACACTAGGCAATAATTTAGTCAGTACAGCCAGATACATGATTTTCAACTGATACTCAGTTGAAATTTCTTTTGTCCTCTTGCTTCATAGGTATTTTGAATATTTATGTAACAAAGCTGTCTTCATTTCCAGGCTTAGAAGGGTCACTACTATGTGGTATCTTCATTGATATATCTACATTGGAATTTTTCATAGCTAGCTGTATCCCGGTCTCCGTGGATCCCAGGCCAGTGAATGCAAGGCATCAGGTACAGCTGTTCCTATGATAAAATAGTGAAGTAGTTCTCTCTTTTCCTCCTATTTGCAGGAAGGCTCTAAGGAAAACCCATTCAATCTATGCCTGGGAAAATTGTGCCTATTACCAGTCTTTTAAAGAGAATCTCACCTCATAATTTATTAGTTTGAGAGGCGTACTGACGTCACTTCAACATCAGCGATGAGACCAAATGACAACACGTCACTTTACACTTCAGTGCTTTCTAGTTCACTGTTACCTCTAGTTGTGGAGGACAATTTCCCCCTCAACTCTCCTAGCAAAGAGGCAAATTAAGAACCATATCAAATTGAGTTCTGTAAAGTCCATTGAGATAAACTGGCTCTTGTATACATGACTTGAATAAAGCTGCCAACGATGTTACTAAATCGGGAGCCTTTTAAAATGTTGGTTCCATAAGCAAGAAGCAGGCTCCTTACTGTAATCACAGTAACCCCCTGAGAATCCCTGAAATGGACAAGCAGAGGCAAGAAGGCACTTAGGCTCTTCTCATTTGGGAAATAAACCTCCACACCTCTTTGTATGTGAAGCACTATTACTAATTTTAACAGCAAACTGGAAGTGCTAATTAGTTTAAACATAATGGTATTAAATCTCCTATAGTCTGATTGATATAATGTCTACAATTGTAACTTAAGTGTGTTTCTGAGAGCTTTAACTACTTCCCTTTTTTATGCAATCGCTTAAAAGACTGTGGCTACATTTAATTTAGGTATCCTGGTAATTGAATCTAAATACAAGAGGATAGCAACATTAATTCCAAAGGAGTATTTTTATATATGGAGGTGGAGGCATTGTATTTCAGTATAATGCCTGTTATACTCAGTAATTTGTGTGCCACATTGAATAGCAACATCTCTCATAGTTTGTCAACTGGAAGAAAAAGTTTTCAAACCTATTTTTCTTAAGTAAATTTAGTGATATTATTAATCTACAGTTGGTAAAAAGTCCTTTTTGTTGAGGATTTGAGCTCTCAAGAGTTTATTTTAAAGGAACATATACTTTGAATAACACTTTTCTGGGCATGTGTAACTAACCTAGGTGAGAAAACCATGGTGCTGTTTATTGTAAATAGATTGATATAAGATTGGACCAATACTTGATGTGTACAATTTTAGTATGTAGGGTTTTTGTGCTTTTTAAAAAAAAAATGTTCAATTTTCTCTTTGTCTTTGCCTTTATTCTGGGTTTTTAATTGTCATTTATTCTCTGCGTAAGGGTAATCTGCCTCATTCTAATAAACCCTCTAAAAAGGTTTTTCTCCTTTTTAAAACCTCAGCTCAATAAATAACATGTTCAGAAGTAAAAAAATAACATGATCATTGTCACCAAACTTAGACCAACCCATAACTGTCATTTTTAGATGTTCTTTCTTTTGCACTGAAACTTTGCTCTAAAATAGTTTGTTTTTTTTTTTTTTTGGTTTGTTTTAAGAATCATGCTGTAAATCAAAGCTAGTAATCAGTTTTTCAAAAACATTGAGCTTATTTCTTACCCATTTGGATCAAAGTGGCAGGTTTTGATCAATTTTTATTAAAAGTAGGTGATATAAAAAAAATCAAAAAACCTGAAAAGAAAAAAGAAAATAAGCAAACAAGAACAAAAAATATACATATATATATATGGAAGGAAAAAATCCCACATGTCAAAATGTAGTATCTCCTGTTCCTCAAATCCTATTTCTCTTCCCTGGAAGTAATGACTGTTAGCAGTTTCTGACTATCTTTAAAGATGTTCTGCCAGTAGTTTTTTTTTTTTTTTTTTTTAATTGGATCTTGCTATTTTTGCCCGTGGAACTGCAGACTCACGTTGCCCGGGGTACCATGTACTCAAGCGATCCCCAGCCTCAGCTTCCCAGGTAGCTGGGATTACAGGCACGGGCCAGCTATTTTTTTGGAACTAGGTCTTGCTAAGTTGCCCCAAGCGGGACTCGAACCACAACTGCTGCTAACAGGCATGTGCCACCATGCCCGACCAGTAGTTCTCAGATCTTGCACATATATCAGAATTATCTGGAAGGCTTTTTATTTTTTCTTATTTTTATTTTTTTATTTTTGAGAGTAAGTCTAGCTATGTTGCCTGGGATAGTCCTGATCCCGCAGACTCAAGCAATCCCCAGCCTCAGCTTCCCTGGTAGCTGGGATTACAGGCGCCCATCACTGCGCCCAGCTGCTTTTTCGAGACCACGTCTCACTATGTTGCCCAGGATAGTCTTGAACCAGCTAATTCAAGTGATCTCTGGCCTCTTTCCTCCTAGCACTTGAATTTACAGATGTGCACCACCACACCTAGCTGCTTTTTATTTTTTTAAATCTTAATTTATTTTCATACATAGGTCATCTTTGTATACTTACTTTCCTTAGGTATGACCCTTCCATCAATAATGCATTATCACCAAACTTTGACCAACTCATAACTGTCATTTTAGATGTTTTTTCTTTTGCACTGAAATATATCACCACCCCACTCTCCTTTATTCCCTTACTCTCTCTTCCCTAACTCAGTTACTCCCAACTCATCTCTCACTGCAAGTCATAGATTAATGCTTAGCCTAGGCTGGTCTCATCTTAGTCTTTGTAACAAAGTCCTCCCAGGTAAGGAAACCTGCTGTCCCAGAACACAGCAGACCAGGCTCCTCGGATCCTCAGAACTTAATGTGAGGCAGGCAGCAAGGCTGAGCATGTCAGGAAACTCTTGTAAGGCAGGTGTGTGGTGTGATTCTCTGAACTTCTTGATTTTGGAACTTCCTGTGGTAGGGGAGACTGTCTCCTTTTCTCCAGACCCATGTGGTCACTGGGTTCTGTGTCTCATAGTAATGGTTATCCCATCCATTCCAATGACTATCACATGCTGCTTCTGAGTCTTACAGTTCTGGCATCTGAGTTAGGAACCAAAATCCCAGCCACTGGCAATGAAGTCCCTGGTGGTGACAGATATCAGCAGGTGGTTGGTCCAACTCCTCTCCTTTCATGGTTTACAGTTCTGCCATGGAGCCACAGACACATCTCTGAACCAGGTGTTTGGTTGCTCAGCCCCTGGAGATGTAGGTGGAGCTCTGTGACAGGTCACTACAATAGCTATCCTCACAGTCCTCCTGTCTCTTGTGATTCTAGCCATGCTCTGTTTGGGTCCTCCCCAGGTGATGAGTATATCCAGGGCTTTGATTTGTTACTCTGATCTGCAGCTACATTGCCTGGTTTTGTTTTGTTTTGTTTTGTTTTGAGACTAAGTCTCGCTATTTTTGCCTGTGGAACTGCAGGCTCACATTGCCCGGGGTACCACAGACCCAAGCGAACCCAGCCTCAGCTTCCCAGGTAGCTGGGATTACAGGCGCGCGCCACCACGCCAAGCTAATTTTTTGGAACTCGGTCTCTACGGTGCCCTGAGCGGGACTTGAACTGCGATCCCTGGTCCCCGCCGCAGCTTCCTAGGCTGCTGCTTACAGGCATGCGCCACCATGCCCGGCTTAAAAAACTTTGACACAAATGTAATTGAGGGAAAAAGGCCTAAGGTAGACATTGATAGATTTTTTTTGAAGGGGAAGGGCAGGTTATTACCTTGTTCGAAACTTACCACTTAACTGGTGCCATTGAATTTTAGTTTTTGTACTCATTTTCATTTTGTGTCCATCCAAGCGAAATGCTCAGCTTCCTGATTATCCATCCTAGAGCCACCCAGTTCATGAAAATACTCTAAAAGTAAATGTCTTTTTAATTGTATACTTGACTCATAGTATCCTGATATTTATAGCGACCCTGATGATTTCCAGGAGAAGGGGAAACTATTCTACCTCCTCATTTCTGAACTTCAAAGATTTACTTAAATAATTAAATATATTGAACAAATTAAGCTTTAGGGTAAAAATTTTTTAGCAAAATTAATACATAATATACCTACATCTTTGCCTAGCTCTTCTCCCTTCGTGCCCCTATTATGAAACTGTAAAAGGCATGATGTGTTCATTGTTTATGGACAGTATGGGGGAGGGAAGGGGGCAGAAGCCATTTATATATGTTAGGACCATTCCCTTTAGACAACAAGAAACCCTAAAATCCACTGCAGTTTTTCTACTCAGAGCCATGCCTAGACCCTAAAGCTGTCTGCTAGCAGAAATCAACCAGGCAGAAAAGAGACAGAATCTGTCTTAAAATACGCTTAACAGTGAGACCTTTAGAAAGAGCGACTCATCTCGCGGCCGTGTTCCAAGGTAGTGTTCTGGGTAGTGCTAGACTCCATGCCTGCTTTTTGTGGGTGCAGTAGTGCCATACCTGCTTGCCACAAAGGTATTCTGGTGAGTAACTGCAAACTGTTCAACAAATCAGAAGACTAGAACAACCCTGTTCCAAGAGGCCTTAGACTTTGTGCTCCTCACAATTTTAGATTACATTATCCCCATGTGGGGGTCAGTGGTCCAGTGACTTGGGGTTATTTTTGTTTGTTTTCTGTTTTAGCTAAGTCCAGCTTATTTACCATTGTGTGTTTGGGTGGGGGGGAGAGTTTGACCTACAAAACATTATTCACGCTCCTAAGTGTGAGCAAAATTATAGAAAATAGGGTACTCATAGTAATTATAGAAAATATAGAGTACTCATAGTAATGTACATGATTTCTGTTATTACAGGTTTGACTTCTGAGTGACGGCTCATATAAGCAGTGTTTTTGACTGTTGAACATTGTGATTCCTGATGATTGAAAGGTACTCTGAAAGTCAAGGAATGCCTTCTGGTCAGTTTTATTGCATAATGTAGTCTTTGGTTTATCATCACCAAGCTCTGTTTCATTAATTACCAAATTTGCTCTCAAAGACTTACGGTAGAAGAATGTGTGGTGATTTTTTTATTAGGCGGAAGGAATGCCTGAACAGTGAAAAACTAGCAGAAGACTTAGAATCTGCTAAAACTGATTTGAGTTACTCACATCACTTGTTCTAACCACTGGCATCTGATCTGATAGT
>PVHY01023060.1:0-21526 GCA_004024945.1 Uropsilus gracilis | reverse complement strand
TTGGGTCCCCCCCCCCCCCCCCCCCCCAGCTCTGGTGGACCCAGGTAGGCTGGTGTGTATTGTGGCTGGCTAAATCCTAGGGAGGCAGGAGAAAGGGGCCAAGCAAGTCTTTGGAGGTGGGGCCTGACATCAGAATTTTTAAAAAGCATCTATATTTACAATGCCCATCGATGCCGGGACCCAGTGCTGTAGGTGCATGACAGATATTAGTCCTCTCTGTGACTGAGAGGACTCTTTGCATCTGACTAGATTGAGCAGCTTTGCCTTCTTCACTTGGAAAAACAATCCTATTAATCCTTCAACTTCGAATGGGTATGTCTTCCTCTGTTCAGTTTCCCTTTTGCCTTACTTCTCACAAGCAGCATTGCCCAGTCTGCGCTGAAGGCGACAACTTGACAACTTAAACAGTTAACAACTTAACTGTTTCATGGACTTACTCCACATTGAAATTGTTTGATAACTAGATTGTGGACATTTCTGTAAAAGTCTGCACACACTCATCTGTAAGTGTACAGAAAAAGATCTGAAAGTGCGTCCACCAAATGATTAAAGGGATCTTAGGGTTTGGGGAGAGGAGGACATTTAGTTTCTTTGTTACTGTATGCTCAGTTCACTTCTACATTGCTTTAATTTTTAAGTTACCCTGTCATGTGATTGTGACATAAAGACAATTGTAATGAGTTGTTCTTCTGCTCTGCAGTTCTTCCTGGGATGGCCTGTGCATGCCACCTAAGTCATTGCCCCGAATTTTGATGGTGCTTTGCCCTCTCAGGTCCTTTCTTTCCCTCCTCTTTCATTCTCCTTCCCTGGGCACCAGATGACCAGAGGGTCATTGTCTTGTGAGGGAGGGGCATCACTAACTCTGCAATCTTAGACATACTTTGCCCCACTCTGGGTAGGAAGAGGTGCCATTTCCCCCCCCCACACACACTATCTCTATTGAGTTGTTATTATGACTGAGTGGATAATAGGAAGACTTTTTTTTCTGCTCTAACCCTGTATATCTTTTCTTTCACAGGTGAACTACGATACTGAACTCTTGAACGATGGGTAAAGACTTCCGTTACTATTTCCAGCATCCCTGGTCTCGCATGATTGTGGCATACTTGGTGACATTTTTTAACTTCTTAATATTTGCGGAGGACCCAGTTTCTCACAGCCAAACAGAAGCCAATGTTATTGTTGTTGGAAATTGTTTTTCATTTGTAGCAAATAAATATCCCAAAGGAGTTGGCTGGAGGTTCCTGAAGGTGCTTCTATGGCTACTTGCCATCCTCATAGGACTAATAGCTGGCAAATTCCTGTTCCATCGGCGTTTGTTTGGTAAGTACCCATAAAGTGTCTCATTGATAATTATTTGATTTCTATTCTTTAAGATAGAACTTGATTATTTCTAAACCCCAACTTAAGATGCATTTAAGATGCATTTTCTGTCCTCCAGCCTTAATTTGTTATGCGCTGTTGTGACTCTGTTCTTCAGCTATTCTCTGCTTAATGTTGTGTTCTTCTGTGGCCTAAGGAAAATTAGCACGAAGTAAAATTAGTACTAAACTTCATTCCAAAATGGCTTTAGAGCTAAAATGAAAGCGTGTGATCTTATTTAGCAAAGATGTGAAAATAGTTCTTTCCCCATGAAAACAACCTAAGTATGGCATCACTGAGAGTTTATAAATTGTAAAGAGGTCAAGAAAATGCCTTCATGTCACACCACAGTGTCATTAAAGCAAATGAAGAACCATCACCCAGATATTTATACATGTTTTTCATTTGGGGGAATTGAAACGGAAACTTTTTACCTTTACTCCATTCCCCCCCCCCCTTTTTTTTTGGTTACATTGACTTTAGAATGTTTATTGAGTTTGTGCACGAAACAATATAGAGGAAGCAATCTTTTGGTAGTAAGCAACAGAAAAAGGATCTAAATTAGTTTATGTTAGAAAGGTAGTTTACTATAATGATATTGGTGAAATTCACAGAGATGAAGGGTAGAATTCATCTTGATAATTGGGAAAAATTGACCCGGGTCTTGAATCTTATCAGATCTTCTCTGGTAATAAATATTCATTGATAATAACAATTCACATATTCATTAATTGCTTATCACATGTTCTCTGTCTTCACTTCTTTATCACATCTGCTTTATTCTCTGTTTACACAGTTTACATCCACTGGGAGAGTCTGACTGAATCCTCTGGTCCCAAGTTTAGATTGTCAGGGATGATACTGAAGTTAGTTTGTAAGTGGGTCTACCTCTGATCTGATGGATCTTGGCTAGGAGGTGGATGATAATATGAAACAAATATTCATTGATCACGTATTACTTATACCAGGTACTTTCTTCACTGACAGTGTCTTAGAGGGCCAGGTCATTACCCTTTAAGAAATTTAGATGATGCAGGAGGGAGAAAAGCATGAAGAAAATACATTTATGATGCACAGAAGGTGATAAATACAATGGGGGAAAAGGTTTTAAATAGTTCTGGTGGATTTGGAAGATAACTTGGTACTAGAGCTTTGAATTTAATAATTGCAAGATTGTAGGTGACTTAATGTATTTGCAGTCTAAAAGTTTGGTTAGAAACAGATGGCAGTTATTTAATGACTAAGCAAATCAATAAATATTCATATGCATATATGTACCACTATAAATTTGAATGACATCAATCTGAATTGTTGAACAGTTACCTGGAACAGAGCATGAAAGATTAATCTGGGTGGGGACTGCTCAGACTGCTGTACTAGAAACAAAGGATAAAAAATAGATGGAGAGTTCTAATAAAGGAGCTATTGATTTGGTTCCCGGGGCATTCTGTTTGGGCAAGAAGAGAAGGTCTAGAAGGATGAGGGCTGGGAGGAGTGAACAGGGGCCAGAAGATTTGGATGAAATGAATGGCACAATGGGAGTAAGGAAAGGGAAAGGGTCAAGGGAAATGGTTAAATGCAATGCTGTAAGAAGTGTAGTCAGGTCTTTGGTGTGATTCCCAGCTAGGGTGTTGTCTTAAGAGAATGGGTGCTAAATTAAGACAGGCCACCCATGGAGAAGATAGCTAGGAACTGGGTGTTAGCTGGGTCATCTACCACACGCCCAACAAGCCTGATGTTGTGCATTAATATTTACATGAATGGAAGAAATTAAACAGGGGAAGGATAGGAGGGAGAAGGCCAACAATTTCTAGAATGGGTTAAGGGTAGTGGGCAGAAAAAAAAAAAGCAGTGGCTGGATGCTTGTGTAACCCTTTCAATAAATTTGTGTAGAACACTAAGGAGAACTTGCATGAGAATATCCAGTTTGGGGAAAAGTTAACTTGCTTAAATTAAAGACATTGGGAATTGTATAGTCAAGGTAATGATCTTGTTAATGATTTGGTTTTGTAATCGTACATTTTGTTAAGTTATTCTGTTGGAAAGTTTGTCTCAATCTAGAATTTCATTTCAGTCATGGCTTACTTTTTAGTTCTCCTGTTGGTGTAAATAATTTAGCCCTGAAGAATCATTCTAGCTCCCAGGTATAATCTGCTTTAAAATCATATAATTTGTTTTAAAATCATGCAAAAGTATGATCAAATATATATATATTTGCTTACAGCAGGAAATATTCTCTAAGGTAGTTGGATATATCACTTCCATTTGTCAATTTTCTTATGTTTTTTCTAAGAACTTATGAAAAACATGTGGCTATCAGCAAGCTTTGGTGAGAGTGAATCTGATATCTGAACTCATGATTGAATTGTTTTAAAGAATTCCAAACAGCATCATCTTCTGCCAGCCTTCATGGCCATTGTTTCTACCTTTGTTCACAGTACTCTGGGTTATAGTTCTCTCCTCCTCTAATTGTGACTGGAATACTTTTTCCATGTGATGAAACAACTCCTGTCACCATAGAATAAAATCTAAACTATGACTGGAATGCAGAAGTTCTGCCTCCCTACCTGAGGGCTTTCCCTGGCCTGTTGGCTTGCTCTCTCCTTCTAACTTGGATAACTTATTTCTTCCACTTTGGGTCACACATTATTTTTCTGTGATACCTTTTTGACTTCCTACTGTCAGACTTAAGCTATATCTTCTCCAGCTTCCACCTGTGTCCATTTGCACCAAAAAGAGGCCAACTGGGATGCTCTGGAATTGACATGCTTGTGACATTTGGAAAGGAATTCAGCGTTTAATGCAAACGCAAACATTGTTCTTATTGAGCTAATATGTGGTAAATGTTTCCACCCTTGTTCCCAAAAACAAGCCTGTGTGCATAATTCATTTCTTTGGAAAGGCCATGTTTAAACCTTTAAAAAGTAAGCTGGGGGTGGGGCGTGGTAGTTTTGAGGATGATGGTGATGCTGTATGGGAGGAATGGGGTTAAGTATAAGCACAGATGAGATGTTTTTTGTTACAAAAGTTGGAGTGGTTTACAAAACAATCATTTTGTGAGACTGTGATTTTTATGGTAATTCTCTTATGAAATGCCAAATATTAAATAGAATGGGGCCCTACTTTGTTTCATGGCTGTGAGTCTTTCCTCATTTATCTTACTGTGCATAGTCTCTCTTTAGTAGATTCCCCTGGTCCCCCCAAGCATGTTGCCACTTGAAACAGCTTTGAGGAAGAGTAAATGATCCTGTGAGCATGTACAGGCTTTAATCCAGTTCATTGGTTGGAAAATTTTTAATGAGACATAACTACGAGTTAGCAATGTGAATTCCTCTTATGAGCTATAATTTGTAGCGAGGATTATCAAATAAAAATGGCAACTTTGGTAAATTGGAAATTGCATATTAGCAGAGTTTTACTGCACTTTCATTAGCCCCCCCTCACCTGAGCTATGTGACTGGGATGACTTGAGAGAGTGAATTTTCCTTCATCTGAGCACTAAACTGACCTGGTCACAAATTCAAAATTTTCCAAATGTGAAATAGAACTTAGGAGTACAAGTGAACATCAAAATGGAAAAATTCCAGTAAAATCTTCTTGAATTTAACACTGGAACTTACATTATGTATTTTTTAGGTTTTATGAAAATTAGATTCCATTAAGATTCTACATAGGATTTAAATTTTTCTTTTCCATTTATTTGCATGTTTTCATTTTTTAAAAAAAAGTATGTGTTCAAATAATGCATCCTAGCCTGGTGAAGGATTGTACTTCAGTGATATCCATAGAGAAGCCAAGATTATGCTGATTGTAGGACTTATGTATAAAACAAACTCGAGCTTATTCAAAAAGTAACTCCTTTTCCAAAAGGAATTGAAATTATTTACAGAAACATATATGCAATAGGAATAGAAAATGAGGACCACAGAAAAGAGGGATAAGCAAATGTTTTTATTTTATGAGTTTTTGTACTTCTTGCTTTGAGTCTTTTCGGAACCTAGGCAAAAAGGGAAATGTGATATATTACATAGCTTTGGATATTCCACAGGGCAGTTTTTCTTTGTACTAAATTCTGGAATTTCCTTGTTCTAGGTTTGGGTCAGGAATTTCTTTTTTCTTTGCTTTATGGTGGTGAAGTGACAAAACAGAGATATATTTCATATTCTTGTATCTTAAAGCAGATTTTCATAAAAGTTAATGTTTTTTAAGCTTAAAAACAATTATATGATGTTTTATACCCCAATAATACTATTATGAAGGGCACAGGATATAAATAATGTATTCTGCTTGAAAATCTTTATCCAAAGATGGATTTTAGAACATCAAAGTTACGACAAATGTATTTCTCAAACAAACTCCTCTGGCAGTTTGCCTTTCCTCTTTACTTTTTGTGTTATAACATGTGGAGGGAACCTATATTTGTTCAAAAAATTTTTTTTAACTTGAATGGAGGGCAGGCCAACACAGAATGAAGCAGAGCATAGTAAAAGTATTGTTAAATTGCTATGATGGTTGACTTCCTTTTTCTAAACATAGGTACTTGTTGATAAAGTTATTCGTATATATTATTTCACTAATGCCTACTTTCTTTTCTATATACTAAACCTCATGACAGCAGGGAATATGTTATGTTGCTTATCATTTAGTCCTCAGTGCCTGGAATATAATAGTACTTGATAAACTTGAATGAAAAGATTGCTTACTATTCTTATGTCTTTGCCAGTGTTTCCTTTTTATTATGTACCACAGAAGTGTATTTATTTGGTTTAGTAATATAATAGGATATATGCTCTCATGGAACTTAAAATTGGGTTAACGATATATGGTACATATGCATAAAAATTATTTATTATGATAATACAGGAAAGTGCATTATCAGTGTCGAAAGATTAGTGCAGATTGTGAGACTGATGGAGAGTCCAGGGAGGTGAGTTGTTGGTGGAGAGTCCAGGGAGGTGAGTTGGTGGTGGGTTAGCAAGGCAAAAAGAATCTTTGTTGCTAATGTGGGTCTAAGCTGAGTCTGGAAACTTAGTGGGATTAAACTAGTTAAATAGAATGCAAAGAATTCATTACAATTTTCAGGTCATGGGGTTTTGGAGTGAGGAGGTCATGTTCATTTTAGAGTTGGAATGTTTATTTTGGAAAGAAAGGGGATTGATTTAGAACTGCCTTTCTTTAGTTTTTCAATGCCAGTTTTGTAAGTTTGGTCCTTATCTCTTCCACTGGAAAAAGATGTCTATCAGAAAAAAACCCTTGAACATGGTGTTTAATGACAAAATCAGTTCATAGTACAACTAGTGGGAATTGGAGACTAGGGGAATAGAAAGGAAGTGAGAGAGTACTTTTGGAGCCTCTTGCAGTAACTCATATGCGAGGTTGTCCAGTCTGAAATGAGTGGGACATGGGCTACAGGATGGGGCCCCGTGGAACCTTGTGACACTTCAGTATCCACTGGGGAGAAGAGCTGGGGAGGGCACAGGGGGGAAGCTCGGCAGGGTGGCGGAGAGAGTGACTATTAAAAAAAAGATAGAAAGCCATTTGGAAAATGCAGTTAGAGAAGATAATGAGTTCAGTAAAAATGGATTCCAGGTAAGAGGAACCTTGGTGATGGCCTACTTACCTGGACTAGTGCTCAGAATAGAATAGTGTAGTTTTACTCTACCTGATGCAGGCCCATTGCTCATTATCCATACTTTGATACCAGATGTGTTTCTGAATTCAGTGTGTGCCTGTATGTACCAGCCTAAGGAGACAGAGGAAATACTCCATCGTCAAACACATTAATATATCGGTAGCTGAATAAATATATGTTCATGTTAAGTGGCATAAATAAATAAAGACTATAATCAATCTCAAATCAATTCAGGTTAAGTTTTCTGCTAAGTGAATTCAGGTTTGGTCAGGTTTTGCCAACAAATCAGTTCTGAAAATCACAGTCTTTTGAATTTCAGGAGTCACAGACTTGGAGAATGGAGTTGTTGATACTCAGCAACAAATTCTATACATCTCTGGTATCTCCCAAGATACCCAATTGCAAAACAATCTTGATTCTTCTTTAGAAGCCTGTGATAACAAAAGAATGGTTTGATAACTAGACATCTAGAAAAGAACACATGTTGAAAATATCTGTTCTTGTGTTTATAAAATGCAGACCATGAAGGAGTTTGCTGTTATCTTTGTACTTGTATCTTAGAGTGAAGCAGGGAATTCTGATTAAGCATTCTCAGGATATCCAGAAATTTGAGAAGACAAATCTAGGACTTAAATTGTATTTTGTCAAAGGTGGTCTTTCATAGAATAGCCAAGTAACTCAACAATACTTTATCATTTAATGAACTTATGGAAGTTAAATGCTTGTTTGTTTTCTGTTGTCTCAACTTGAAGTCTAGCTTGAAGTGTTTTGTGTTGAGCTACACTTAATGATTTTTATCATTTCAAGTAGAAAGAATCAGATATTCTGGAAAGTCTTGGCAAAATAGTCATGGTGCTATAGGACTATGAAAACATACAGAAACATTTAACCATATATTTAGGGAGGAAAATGATATGAGTATCATCTGGCCCTTTTGTGCATGTATTAATTTGAGAGCTGAAGAGCTGAATAGTATGTATGATCCTTAATTTTATCCTAATAGTTGATAATACACAAAAAATTTTATTACTAGTAGGGATGATTGTCAACAACTAATGTATAAGAGCTTAATTTTGGAGGAATTACTTAAACAAATGCCATGTATACAGTCAAATTCGACTTAGAGTTATTTTACGCTTTGTTCTCTAGCAATATGGTAGTTAATGGTTATGATCGGTATTAAATGTATTTAAATGTTGAATCACATCTTCATGTGTACTGAAGGCCAGAATTTTCATTTTTCTTCACACTTGAATTGTCCATCCACACTTCCTTTCTGTAGAGTGAAATTATTTGAGGCAGAAGAGACCATAGAGTTACATTTAAAATAAGTTCCGTCAAGCTTCCAGTGGCCTTCTAGCATAAGAGATAAAAATATAGATAAAAGAGATAAAAATATAAAGTCCTTGATATTATATTTGTAAGGTTAGGTGGGAAATGATCGCTGTTTAGCATTACTCCTCTTGATGGCTAAGAGTTATTGAACGGCAACTCTTTACACAAAACTTAACCTGTTACCTTAATTTTCCTCCCAGAGAGCAGGAAAGGAAGGTGAGACAGGAAATCCCAAGTAGAGGGCTATTTCCGCCCACACTTGCTTATTAAGCGCCTTCATTAACTTGTGGTGCAGTCAGTTGCACATCCATTAGCACTAAAGGGCCATCAGCTGCAGCGCTGGGTTTGATAGGATCATCTGCCTGCTCTGGTTCCCGCAGGACAGGGGATACAAACACTGTAAAAGGATACCTCAAGGACTTAATAAAAGAAACTCAGTAAGAGGATTGTAATGAAGCTATTAGCAACCAGGGTACCTTCCTAGGTACTTTTTTTTGTACTTGATAGAGATGAGTTATTTGGTGACCTGCACACCCTTTTCTTGCCACACTATGTGTTACCTCCACATCCGGTTTTCATTTCCCGCCTTTGGCTGCTAACAGTAGAAACATTTTTTGAACATGGCCAGCATATGGATTTGCAGGAGGCAGGTATATACACAGGACACGCACCTTGTTGAGAGGAACCATTTTGCTGATGAGTGAATGTGATCAGTCAGGGTGGAACCTGGCAGCTGGTTCAGTACATGGTAAAACTGGGGGTGCTTGATCACCCGGCTCATTTGAAACCATGTTGATAGAGATTTACTTTGTTAAGTGTTGGGTAAATGTTCTTGACTGGGGTAAGAGCGTGATTTGAGAGGACAGTGACAAAAGTATCCTTGGTTTGTTTTTTTTTCTCCTCTTTCATTCAAATAAGTAGAGAAATTTCTTGATATTTTCATGGGGCTAAACTATTATGCTGCCTTGAAAAGTTGATGAATTAGCAAGGATGTTAGCAAGTGGTGTCATGGACAATCTAGGTCCAAGAGTCAGTGAGTATTGATAGGTAGTAGGTTGTAGGAGAAAGTTCTGTTGTATGTAGTATAATCATCCTCAGTCAGGCTGGTTCATTGTGGATCTGTGCAAATGGAAAATATTAGAGCCCTTGGCAGATAAGACTGGCCTTTCATGCTGAATTGGGGCAGGCAGCAAATGAGTACTCCCAAGCTCCTCAAATCTCCACATTCTCATTGCTTTCTGGCTTCTCTCTGTCTCATCTTGTCTCACCTCGCCTTCTTGTCTTGTCTTCTCATTATTATCTCTCTGTCCATATATATATATGTATGCCCTGTATGGCTCCGCTTCTTGGGCCAGGTGCCTACAATCATAGGTGTATGAACCTCCTGCCTATGCCTCTCAGCCTCAGGTGTCTGTGTGTGTGCAATTCTCACACTCCCAAGTGCTTTTTGTAACAACACAATTTCACTTATGGGCAATGAAACCTGAACCTGAGAGGAAAATAAGATTGCGGTTGGCAGCCATTGAGGCAGGAAGGTGCAGAAAGCCTGAGCCACTCCATTTTTTCTACACTGTGGTAGCTGTGTTGTGCTAGATTCTGGAGAGGAGGGAGAAAGGCCAATAGAAGACCTAGGGTTCCACAGTGGGTTAAGCTGGAATCAGGGGTCCATAGCCTGTCTGAGGACAGATTTTAGTTGCTTTGCAGTGGAGGCCTTGAAGCTGTATGTTTTGTTTTGTGCATTATTGATGGTTAATGTAATTCTTTTATTTTGGGTTGTATTTTTATCATGGCTGTAATCCAGACTTATTGTTGGTGGGTAAATAGAAATGTGCTGGGTTGACTTGCATTGCTTCAAGGTCACAACAGTAGCCAGCAATAAAATTGGAACATAAGTTGAACCTTCCTGATTCCCAGCAGGTGCCCTTTCAGACATCCCTGATGGTGAATTGGCAGTCAGAGAGCCTGGACAGCCTGAGGACTAAGTTGTGCTGGGCCATGCCCATTAACTTTGTGCTCAGGGATCTTCTCTGGCCCCACATCCTGCATGAACAGCCCTCTCTGTGGGTGAAGAAAGTCACTTAGTTTTAATGTTACAGGACAAAGGCTGCCACGGCTACTGACCCAGGAGTTCTTACCACAGTGTTCCTGTCCTTGTAGCTACCAGAGCCTCTCATGGTGCTGGCTTAACAGCATCCCTTCAGTTAAGTCTTAGTTTAACTAACTAAGCTTATCCCCTTAGTTCTGGAGCAGTGTGATTCAGGAGCCTCAAGATTTCCAGACTGGACTATGCCTATTACAATACTTTGTGTGCTCTTGAGGATCTGCCCCCTGAAATTCATGGAATTGATAACAGTAGACCAGTGAATGCACATAAACACCTGAGGGAATGAATTTGAATTTACTCTCCAGCAACCAAGGGCATTTAATGTTTGCATGGTAAAATTTAGCTTCATATTTTCCTGATGCATTAATATCCCACAGACAGGTTCTGAGCTGATACACCAGGTGTACCAGTGTGATAAGATTGCCTCTGCCACAAGCCCACCCCCATGTTTGTGACATTCAAACACACCAGTGAAATCCCTACACCATTTGCTGATGATTTCCTGACACCCAATAGACACTTGCCTACAGCTTCCTTGACACAGTGCTGCCCCCTCCCTCACCCATGTGGCTGAGCAGTGACACTGAGTATGCAATGACTATTATGACTGTCTCTCTAATGAGTGTTGTTTTCCTGCCTTCTGTGCCCTCTCCTGTGGCCACACCTGATAGACCATCTCCTGAAAGAATGCAGAGCTTCATGCAGCTTCATGACCTACGGCCTTTGTACTGTGTTCTTCCTAATTTATTTTTGTTTGAACTGTACCCTTTACTGACATTATTCTGAAATATATTGAGTATCTGTTATTTATTTGTTAAGGACTGTACTAGATGCTGTGAACCTCAGGTTTTCAGTACTTTGCAGTCTGGCTAAGGGTATTAGACAATACTTAAAAAATACAAGTACAGTGTAGCTGTAATGCCAGTATGTTGTAATTTCCATATAAGTGGGGTTGCCAGCCTGTTCTGAGAAAGGCAAGAAGTCATTCCTAACTGAAACTGTCAACTAATACTTTATTGCAGAAGTAGGAGTTTCACTGGGACTGTGGACTCTCAGAATGAATGGATTCGGTGAGAGCTTCCTTGGTTCACATTCAACCAGTCCCAGGGCACATTATATAATAGCACACTCCCATCACCTGAGAAGTCTGTATCTAATCATTGTTTATATAGTTGTCGTTGGTTCTGAGACTGAGCTATGCCTTTGAAGCACTTGCAAAATTTCCCTGGAAGGAGAAAGAAGGTATCCCCAGCTAGAGAAATAGTGAGCACAAAGTGATGGGGCAGAGAAGGACAAAAGGGGGAGAGTGGGTTGGACACTCTTCCTGCCTCAGTAGATTTGAGGGAGAGGGAAGATGCAAGGGAAATTGTAGAGGGCCTTGGATTTCAGGCCTAGTAGCTTAAAATTCAAACTGAAAGGTATAGGAAAGAGATAGCCACATGAAAATCGAGTTGTGTACTGTGAATTAAATTAAAATAGTGTGTTTACCTGATAAAAAAGCAACAACTGTTTAAAAAATTTGCTATAATTGGGCAATATTAACAATATATGTGAAGTTTAAAGAGGGAGGAAAAGTTGGCAATGATATAGGATTTGGTAGGTTATGATAAGGAGGTTTTATTTCAAAACAGCCTTCATAGGATTTTGAGTAATGGAATAGTTTTATATGAATTAAACCTTCATTGTGACCATGTAGAAAATACTGTGAGGTAAAGAAAGATTTACCGTTTGAAGACTAATTTCTAACTTTTGAAGAGGAGATACTTGAGTTCTTGTGAAAGAGTTTGGTGTTTTGTTTCAGGATTGTAGTGGTGGAGAAGGGGAAAAGTGAGTAATTAGGGTGCATTTTGGAGATTGAGTTCACTGGAATGGAAAACGGATTGGATATATGTAGTAAGCATAAGATTTAGTGATGGATATTGTATGTGTGCCTTTTAAAAAAAGTAACTGTTGTATTGTGTTGCTATTTAATAAAATAAATTGAAGTGGGGACAAAAAAATCAAGTTTCTGTTTTGGATAAATTGAATTTGAAATGTCCATCTATATATTCTTGCTTATTCAGTTCAAGTTGGATATGTATGGGGTTTCTAGTCTGGTGCTATGTAGTAGCTACTATCAAATTAATCTTCCTCTAGATAAAAATTTTAACTACTGCCTTCAAGCCCCCACCCCTAAAAAACAAAACAGGACAAAATTTTAAGGCCTTCAAGAATTACCAAATTCAATCTTAATTTAAAAGGATCTATACTGGTGAGATCCATGTGTATAGTTTTAATTTGGAAGGTACTCCTCAGCCTGTTAAGCTATAACTCCAGGTGAAAATCACACTTATCTGGATTTGAGGCCTTGGAGTTTGGAGTTGAGGACAGGTCAAGTAAGAAAGTAACAAAGTAATTCCTAGAAAGGATAGAATTATATAATGGGGAACCCCCAATTTTATTTAATTCTTTGAGTCCTCCTTTGCTATATAAACTCTTAGGGGAATCTTTAAATTACAGCAAAAGTATTGGTTGGAAGACTGAAATAGTTGAAGAGAGATTTCATTGACTCTCTGCCTTGGGGAAGACAGAGAGTAGAATCTAAGTCATACGAAGTTAGGATTGCTAAATACCCTGGGCTTTCCATTGAAATCCCAGAAGGGTTCCTCTTTAGAAATAAGCTATATTGAAGGACTGTAAGATTTGCCTTGGACCTGAAGGTGAAACCAACATAGACTCATTCTAGCCAAATATAAAATAATGTCTGCACAAATGTAAGGTAATTAGTTAATAATTTAAGTGCCTGGTTGATTGAAAAAAATACCATTCTTTAGAGAAACATAATAGAATACAGAGATAAAATACATTATTTGTAATGCCCTATGTAAAATAAAAATTTGTATGCAAAACCAAATAGGAATTCCAGGGCAATGTGGAGAGAAAGCAGTTGATAGAAATAAAGACCTAGATGATCCTAAATTCAGCAGACAAGGACTTCTAAGCAGTGCTTATACATTGTTCCCAAGCAAGTAACATAATACAAGGAAAACAACCAACACCTGTATAGTCAAAACTAAAAACATTAAGAGATGATCTTGAAAGGAGCCTGAGAATAAAGTCTTACTTTATATGGGAGAATAATGATATGAATGATGAACTCTTACCACAAATCATAGATATCAGGAAATGTCTTGTGTTTTTAATTGGAATCACATTGCATGATAAGATGTAAGTTTCAGGTGAGTATCACCAAATGTCAATATGTGAACATCACTAAAAATCAATATACTAAGTTCACCTCCAAAAGTACAATTCTATTCTTTAGGGTACTTAAAGCAATAAAAATTTCTATCCAAAATTCTGTATTCAGCTGGCATATACTTTTAAATGAAGGCAAAATAAAGACATTTTTAGATAAATAAGATACATCTCCAATAGACTTGCACTACAAAAAGATGCTAAAGTTCTTCAGGTGGAGAGCAATGAATCAGTTAGAAACTCAATATGAAGAGTACTAAAACACCATTTTCCTTTTCCTAAATTTCTTTAGTAAGACAACTAAAATGTTTAAAGATATTATGTTATGCAACTTTGCATCATATGATGACATATGACAACAAAAAGTGGGGGAAAGGAATGGAATTGTGCTGTTGTGAGATTTTTATATTTGCATGAAGTGATGCTGTGTTAACTTCAACAAACTATAAGTTAAAGAGGCATGTTGCAATCTCTAGAATAATCATTGAAACATAGCATTAAGAAGATGGATGTGAAATCTAAGTAGCATGTAAATTAGGATACTAAAAATTGTTGTTCTTTGTCAAAAGAAAGGTATGAAAGGAGTAGCAGCGAGATGGTAGGTGAAACAAGAATAAACAAATGGCAGAGTTGTATACTTAAACCTAACCAACTGGAAGAAAACCATGAGCTTTCCAGCTAAAAGATAGAGATCATCAGACTAAATAAAACAGCTGGTCTATGCTGTTATGTTTGTAGGAGTAATTTTTTAAATATAAAGATGTTTTTGTAGAATAAAGAATTAAAGGGGGAATGTCACTGTAGGCCCCAAACAAGTAAAAAGTATAGGGAGTTTCAGTTTATGCCAATGAATTTCAAAAATCTCAGAAAAGACATTTTCATTGCATAGTTTTACAGACTGATACATGAAAAAATAATTTGAATAGCTATATATTCCTACATAAGAAATTGAAATTATTATAAAAACACTGACTTTCTTGACTTACATGGCTCCATTTCTTATGTTTGGAGACTTTGAAGTTCAGCCTTTCCAAGAATCAAGAACTCATTTTTTTATTTCATACTTGCATATTATCTGTTCTAAGCACTTTATTGATAACTTGTTTTTCAGAAAAGTATATGGTGACAAGTATATGTAAATGAAGAGATGAAGGAAATTTTCAGAAATGATTATTTCATTTACTCTGCAGTATATGCGTCAGAACTGAATGTTCCTGGCTGTTTTCTGCCCACTGGTACTAGAAATTTGTGGACAAATTGCAATGTTTCTTTCAAATGTGCACTTTGATGGCAAGAACAATCAGTCAGTGTCTTATCCTCATTTATTCTCTTCATGCAGAATAGAACGCTATTGTTAAAACCTGGGACATGAAGTCCTATTGAACTTTCTGTTTTTTTTTTTTTTTTTTTAGTGTTATCAATTTTCTACTTTTCCAACTATTGCCTTGTATCTTTACATGCCAAATCTTATCTGTTCTTCAACATTTATTTCAAAATGCTACCCTCTGATTTGTCTTTGTTTAAAACCTTGCATTTTGCAGGGCTTAAGAAATATTTCTTGGCTGGCTTCTATAAACAGGCAAAGGCATGAAAGGATTTAGTTGTCTGTTATGATACATGGTATGAAGAAGCAGTCTCCTGCTTCCAGTTTCATCCTCACCGGTATCATGACTTTGTAATTGGGAACTAATGCTGAATAAAATGTCTCATTTGCCTGCACAGTAGTGACTGGTGTTTAGCATGCAATATAATCTATTACAGAGCAGTTTTGCAGTAGTTCGGAGTAGTTTGGCTTGTTGATTTGGTATATGTCAACAAAACTAATGTTTCACAAAAGAGTAATTGAATTATTTTTCAAGTGTTCATGAGAATCATGTGTGTGTTTAGAACACATTAGTAAATTCTATTGTATCTTCAACCATTTATCCAGGTATTATGATTTAAAAAAGCAAAGACAGTCAATGGGCTTTCTGGGTTCTTTCTAATTCCTTCATTCTCTAGTCAACATATTTGTTAATTATGAAATATGTAGTTTTGTTAAATCTAAAAATGATAGTTTCTCAAGGTTATTGATAAAAAGAGTGTGACATTCCCTGCTGTTTCATGGGGTAAGTTGTGAGTAAGGCATTTCAAGAGTTCCTGTCTTCAGAACCACCTGCTATTTATCTCCACTGCAGTCTCATCATTTTCCATTTTTGGTTTGTTTGCTGTAGTAATGAAGAATTGACTTGGAAACAGCATTGGCACCAACCATCATTATGAACACAAACATTATTCTAAAAATAAATGAAAATAGTGCCTGTACTTCTGACCATAAAACATCTATGACTAAGACCTTGTGTCTGTTTGGCCCAAAGTAAATCTCAGTGACACAGCAGGTATGAAGCAACTGTGAAGCTAGTTTTTGGAAGATCTTTATTTTAGGCATTTAACTTCCTAAATTTTAGTTGATATCTAAATATTTTTATTTTAGTTTGTGTATGTTTTAATATCACAAGAGAATGATGTTACTCAGAATGAAAAATTATAAATCATTGCATATTGTATAGGAAGTAATTGATATTTGTGGATATTCACCCAGTTGCAAGGGTAATTTTGAATTTTTCCATCTTTAAACTGTAGTGGTTTAGATAATAATGTTCTTCCCCATTCTGCCATCAAGTCAGCCGGCTGTCCCAGGCAGCAGGAAGGTGCAACAGTCATCCGCTGTGGTGATTGCTGCAGCAGAAACATCTGTAGTCGACGCTGCTCCCATCCTGGTCTTATTGTGGAATGTGGATCCTATAGATTTGAATTCTCAACGTACTATTGTTATAGGGGGATAGGGACACCCCCGTTTAAATTTTTCTTTCCTATGGGTTTTTCCCGCCTGCGCGCAGCAGCTGCTCAGATCAAACCTTAACAACCAGGATAGACAAGAGATTTATTTACAGATACGAAAAAAAAAGAGTCCACACCCTCACAAATGTTTTAAACAGAATAGAGCCCCACTTTTCCTCCGCAAGGAGCTTCGTGGGATTTACCTCAGTCTTAGGGCACTTCTGGTTGGAAATGCCAGGACTTTGACTCCCAATCCTGTCGCTCTAGTTGGTACCAGATGAATTTAACCAACACAGGTGGTGCTCAGACGGTCTTTCAAAGGCAGGCCTGTCCCAGTGTCACCGTGGCTCCGCACTTCACCCGGGTCACCTCTCCTCCGCCTTCACACAGGTCTTGCTCCTCAGGAATCAAGTGCTGGGGAGGTGAGAAAGCTCCAGAGGACCCAGATGGGTCCTTTTTCTGAGGCCCAAAACCTCCGCGCCTGATGCCAATCTCCAGGCTCTCGCTCTCACTCCACTCTCCATGCTTCTCTCCAAAATTGTATATCTCCACACTCCACCTTCCCTCTTTTTATCCTTCTCCCTGCTTCCCATTTACCATCCTACCTTGGTGAGATACCTCCCTTTGCCCTCTGGGCCTGCCTTCGACCTCAGGACCCTACATTACATAATCCCAAATCTGCTCATGTAATCACTTTACTCTAAAAGGGGGAACTGGCCTCAGGCTAGTCTTAGTCTCTGTCTTTCAGATGCAGATGACTGCAATGCCCACATTCCTTTCTCAATGAAAGGAACTGGGTTCATTTTTGGGTCCAGGCTTCACTATCCCATTGTTAAGTAAGAATAAAATATTTGTTTTCTTTTAAAAAGCTTAGTACAGTTTAAAGAGTTACCATTTAACAAGTGCTGTGCAGCAGAGAGATTATTTAAAAGGTTTAATGTCAAAATGGAAGTGAAGTATTGAGATAGTGCTTGCTTTTGCTTGGCATGGATATTAACTAAAGTCTGAGTCTTAAGCTGAGGCAGAAAAATTTTTTAAATTTTATGACATTAAAAAGAAAAAGTGCTCATTTTCTTTCTAATCCTTTAAAGGTCTTTACTGTTTGTACTGATTTTTTACTGCATCTTTTTTTCCCCAGTTTTCCTTTTTTTCTTTTACAGTTACTTCCTCCATACATTCTGAGTTTTTCTTGCCTTTTGCTATGTCTAGTATTCATCCTTACTTCTTTGCTATTTTATTTCTGTTTCTTGAATTCTTTTAAAATTGGAATTTATATATATTCCTAGATTTCTCCCACCACCGTGTCACTGGTGAACCTCCATCTTGTTCACTAGTGCTTATCCCTCCCGTGGATTCACCCTTCCCCTTTCCTTCCTTCTCCTTTTCTGTATGTTTCAGTTATCAGTTTGTTGATTTCAGTTTTTTCTTGTCTTTTTGTTTGTTTCCCCTATATCCCACATAGAAGTGGGACCGTCTGATCTTTCTCTTTTTCTTTCTGGCTTATTTCAGCTAGCATTATTCCTTCTAGCTCCTTCCATGTTGCCACAAATGACATGAGTTTGTCTTTTTTGATTGCTGAATAATAACCCATCATGTAAATATATCACAACTTTTTGATCCATTGGTCTCTTTTGGGGAATTTGGGTTGTTTCCATGTCCTGGTTATTATAAACAATGCTGTGATAAACATAGGCGTCCAGGTGTCCTTTTGAGTTAGTGTTTTTTGCATCCTTTGTGTAGATTCCCAGAATAGGGGTTTCTGGGTCAAATGGTAGCTCCATTTTCAGTAGTTAAAGGGTCTTCCACACAGCTTTTCATAGTGGCTGGATCAGTGTGCATTCCCACCAGCAGAGTAAGAATGTCCCTTTTTCTCCACATCCATACCAGCACTTGTTGCCGATTTAAAAAAAAAATATATATATACATTTTTATTGAGTAAGATTTGTTTACATTTGCCTTTTGGGTGTTCTTTCCCCCTCCCCCATTCCAACCCCTTGATCTTTTCATCTCTTCTTTCGCTGCCTTTTATTGTTTAATTTTTAGTACCATGGGTTCTTCCTCTTCTTTTATAGCAGGACCTTTGTCTGGTGTGGACATAGTTTCCTCCGACACAGTGGTCTATGCTTAGTTTTCCAAGTGTCTTTTTGCTGCTGGCCACCAATGCACACATGGTTGTGTTCTTTTAGTGCCTCCTCCTCCTTTCTGATTAGCTGCTCTGGCCCATCTGCTGTCATATTTTGCTCCTTCTTTGTTTTCTAGTTCTGGTTTCTGGCGTTGGGAGTGTTTCTCCCAGCCAAAGTTTGTGCACCCATTTTTTTTATCAAGATAGGCCCTGGCAGGTGGTTGGTCTGGTTCATAGTGTGGCTACTGCCCATCTCTGTGGATTTCCTCACCCCCTAAAGTGGGCGGGTCCTTTGTTCATGGTGAAGGCATCTCTGAATGGGAAATTCCATTCCCATAGTTATAGATCACAGTGGTTGTATTTCTGAGGTAGTTTGCCTCTGAGGGGGCTCAGGGCCTGGCATCATGGCTGAACTGGGTGTGTGGGTAGGGTTACTCCAGCCTTCCCCGGTCACCTTGTGGTATGGTGGCTCGGGGGCTCCCCCAGCCATTCCCTGCTGCCCTGGCATGTGGCAGGTCCCCCACCTTGCGCCCCCCCCAACCCCAAAAGGAGTGTGGCAGGCTGGGCAGCCGGGGGCTCAGAGCCCTGTGGCATGACTGAACTTGGCATGTGGATGGGATTCTGTTGCTGATTTTTTTTGATATGGGCTGTTCTTTTTTTTTTTTTTTTTTCCCTTGTCCTAAGGTATTCTGAAATTTGACCACAGGATATGAATATTTTTCTACTGTCCCATTCAGTCAGAGGTATCTAATTGTCTCTTTGCTGTTGTGGTCCTTTTATTTACCTTCTCTCTCCTTCTAAAATCTCTTGTTTCTGTTTTCTGTATATCCCTTAGCTTTTCTCTATAATGCAACATTCTGGAAGAATGACTTAAACCAGTCATCTGAATCAATGAGTTCTTGACCTGTATCCATTTAACATTCAGCCTGTTGTTGAATTTTTTAAATTAGTGATCACAATTTTAATTTCTAAGGTCTTGATTTGAAGGTGAGTGTTGTCATTCTTGTATTTTCTGAGGATATTAATTACTCTTCTAAAATGCTAAACTCTTCTAAGAGCCGTAGCAGAAAAGGGCAGGGAGAGCCCACACCTGCCTGTCTCTGGATGTACGTACTTCCTAGTTTGTCTGGGTTCACGCCTTGCCTTTGAATTGTGTACTCACATTTACTACTTGCATCAGAGGGATAGTACTTGTTGTCTCCAAAGCGAAAGAGTGGAAAGTTTGGAGGATCTGGCTGGTTGAGTGTTTTCACTGATCCTTCAGTGTTTTGAGCTGGGTTTTTTCTTAGTCTGTCTGCTCTCACGGGGAGTCCTTGTGTCTGGTCCATGACACAAGGATTAGGGATTCCTTTTTCATATATTTGGCAGTATAGATACGAATTCTTTTTATTTTAAAAATGTTTATAGACAGTTGACAAATCCTGGAAAAATCTGTCTTGTAAATCACAAAGAAAGATGATAGCTTCACAGATTTCATCAGTGATAAAAAAGAAGGGAGGGATGAAGGAACAGATATACCAGTATATTTACACTTGCTGGCATAATGAATGAACTCAAGTACTTTTCGAGGGGTGAAAATATCCATATCCCAGTTTTTACTGAGACCAAGTAAGAAATAGTTGATTTTATTTATCTTGGTTTCTAACTAAATTTTGGTTTTGAAATATAAAGACAAAGGATCAAGCAGACAGAAAAGACTTTGTTGTATTAAAAAAAATGGTGGGGAAGTTTGAATCAGGGTGGAAGACTAGTCAAGTTTTAGTTTCTCCTTCTTTATCACTATTCCATAGAAATAACCAAAAAATAAAGAATTTTTATTTTTTTAAATAAACATTTTTAAAATAAAAAGAATTCATATCTATACTGCCAAAATATATGGGCTGTTCTTATTGGTGTGAGATGGGATATCATTGTGGTTTTGATTTATATTTCCCCGATGATAGGTGATGTTGAACATTTTTTCATATATCTCTTGGCTATTTGTAGTAACTCACCGGAGAAGTGTCTTTTCCTGCTCTTCAGCTCAGCTTTTGATTGGACTTTTTGTTTTGTTTTTGTTGAGTCTATGAGTTCTTTGTATGTCTTTAATATCAGTCCCTTATCAGTTGTATGGAGTGCAAAAATTGTTTCCCATTCAGTCAGGAGTCTTTTTGTGTTGGTGGTTTTCACTTTTTGCTTTCCTTTTGTTACCTCAAAGCTGTGTGAATGTTCTTCTTTTTCACTTCCTTCTACATTCCTGCCATCCTTTACCCATTTATCAGTGCAACTATGGGTTGTACTTGTTTTTGTTATACTTTCATTTAATCTGCACTTAAAAAGTCCACATAACTTTTCACTCACTGTCTTCTAATCTATTATTTTGACTTCCTTCTTTTCATGTCTTAATTTTGTTCTTGTTTTTCTGTATTGGTCTTTCCCAGTTTGATAATTGTTGGTGTTTTCCTCTTTGGACTAGCTTTCTTACTTCATAATATTATATGGGGGATATGAACATAGTGAAAACAAGAGAACAGCATGGTTTTTATTATAAGTAAGAAGCAGTTATGGAACTTAATTCATTTTTTCTTTTCAGAGGTAGGAGGTCATGAAGATTTATAGAACATATTAAATCCTGGAAGGTATCTTCATCTGAAGTGTTTTCTCCAGCTTTTTCTTCCTTATTGTTTTTAGTTTACACAGGCTCTTGGATAGTTGTGAAAGTGGGTAAAAAGAGACTTTCTGTCTTTACTTAACTGGATACAGCTATCTGCCTGCTTCTTTCTCCAAAGCAGGCTACAAGCAGTTCCTTTGCAATTACCTTTAACCTTAACTGGATACTCTTATTTGCCTGCTACTCTCTACAAAGCAGGCTACACACTCTTCATTAGCATTTTCACTGATCACCTTTACCATTGATATGCAAAAGCCAGCCAAC
>PVHY01023059.1:0-21533 GCA_004024945.1 Uropsilus gracilis | reverse complement strand
GGGAGGGAGGGAGTGGATGGGTGGTTCGCCACACCAGCAGCCACACCAGCAATAAGTTCATCGAGACAAACTTTGACCACAGAAGCAGAAGAGGCAAGGAACAGCAAGAAAGACTAAAAACAAATGCCTCTAAGACAGGACTCAAAAAGAGCAAGGCAAGTTCACAGAGCAATGAACTGTGAGAATAAACATGAAAGAATTTTGCCTACCACTCACTGTGGAGCTGTGACCAAAAACCCAGCACAGAGATGCTGTCAATAAAGAACAGCACACCCCCTTTGCCAGAGGGAGGACGCCAACAGAATGGCAGTGGCCCAACAACAAAGCTCCTAAAAATGAGACTAGGAAATCTACCATCAGCCGATGGCTGTCCCCATCGAGGAGCAGTTCTACAAAAACATAAGACTAAGAGTCAGGTCCTCAAAGCCGAAGACCTGAAACTTAATGGGATGGAGCAGCAAAATAAGGCAGAAAACAACAGCAAGAACAGTCACCAAGAAACAAGAAGCATGGATACAAGACAAAGGCTCTCGGAATGGCCAGAGATTTAAAAAAAAAACAAACCAAAAAAAAGACTAAAGGGCTAAACGTGGACAAGCAACAAAAAGAAAGGCGGCAAAGAGACCAGAGGGGGAATGTTGGTGTGGGGTAATCCCATGAGGATCAACAATTATGCAATGCTGTATTGTACAAATCAAAGAAAGAAAGAAAGAAAGAAAGAAAGAAAGAAAGGAAGAAAGGAAGGAAGGAAGGAAGGAAGGAAGGAAGGAAGGAAGGAAGGAAGGAAGGAAGGAAGGAAGGAAGGAAGGAAAGAAAGAAAGAAAGAAAGAAAGAAAGAAAGAAAGAAAGAAAGAAAGAAAGAAAGAAAGAAAGAAAGAAAGAAAGAGAAAGAAAGAAAGAAAGAAAGAGAAAGAAAGAAAGGATAGAAAGAACAGATGGAAAGAATAGACAGAAAGACAGAAGGAAAGAAAGAAAAGAGAAACATGTGTTCTCCTTAATAGCCCTAAATATGTGCATAGTGTTTGAATGCATAATTAGAATGTTTAATGAAAGTTAAAATAAAGGACTCCTTTGTCTCCTAGCATATATGTATATGTGCCTTTTAATTGTGTGTTTTGTTTTATAGCTCCTTGTATCTGCCAGTAATAGCATCGCCAATCTGTTTCTAATCTATAATTAATCATTAGAGTAGTTCAAATTAACCCCTTTTAACTAAATTTTGATTACATATACATGTGCTTATATATACATATATGTTTATATCTTTACATATATATATATATATATATATATATATATATATATATATATATATATATATATATATATATATATATGGAGGGGGGTATATGTCTGTTATATTTGGAAAAACAGCCAATATGTTTAGTATTTTTTTCAATACATTAGAAATCATCTTAGTATTTTCTCCACTCCCCTCTCACTTTCCTTTTTTCCCTTCCTTGTTTTCTTTCTTTTGTTCTTTTCTCCTCTTCTTTTTTTCATTTCCCTTATTTTGTCCCATTTTCCCCAGTTCACCACTTCAGCCTTCCTACAAGCACTTTATTGTGTGTACCACACCAGGTGTCTGCTAACATACATGTCAGGCAAGAGTTCATGGATGAATTATTCATCCAACTGCCAACTAACCAATGAACTTATTCAGAAAAAAATGATAAACACTTTAAAGTAATATTTTTAAGTATCAAGCATTTGTTTTCTTTCCTTCATACAGTGGAGAAAATAAAGAATATGTCAAGACTTTTTTGCTTTATTCTACTGTAAATTTGTGTTCCAAAACTGCAGAAAGCATAATCCAAAAAAAAAGCAGCATAATCCAAAGAGTCAGAATTTTCTTCAAAAAAGTGTTTGTGTCAAAGAAACTGAGAAACTGACCTCTCTCACATGGCTTTTGTTAGTCATTGAAATGGTACTTGAACTAGGTAAAGGTGATCATTTTTCTATTATTTTCATAGTAGTGATGCTATAGTGAAATGCTGTAGTTTCATCCATTCAAGCTGTGCCTCAAGTAGTACTTAGCTACTTCTTTCTGCATGACTACTACTGCAGGTTACCATTTTATCAAGACAACTTTTATTGCGAAGTACTCTCTTCAGTGAAATTCGGGGTTATGAACTAACTGTAATGCCCTGGTTTTGCCAACATCAATTTTCCACTTGCAAAAATTCAAGTGCCACTTCTCTTTCTAATTGTGAGTTCTTTCAGCACCTAGAACCACTCACATGGCACTAGATCATTATCAGTCAGGACAGCATTTGAATCCTAAATTATTATCAATCACTGTGCTGTTCACTTTATCATGATTTCAAGAGCTGAGTAAGAAATACATTTTACATATATCTTGATTCCGGCAGAGGACATAAGCTTGTTGTCCGATGTGACCATCCTATTTGCAAAAATTATTGTTCTGTACAGTTGCCCCTGAACAATGTGGGTTTGAAATTTGTGGGGCCATATATACTCAGATTTTTTTTCAGACCTCCTTCCTCAGCCTACTCAACTAGAAGATGATGAGCTTAAATGGATGATCCACTCAAAATTTTCTTACTGTAACTTCTTTTCTGTAGCTTACCTTATTATAAGTGTATCCTATTTATACCACATAAAATATACAAAATATGTGTTGCTTGAGTATTATTCATAAGCCTCAGGTCAAAGAGAAGCCATGAGCAGTTAAGTTTGGGAGGGGTCAAAGATATACGTAGCTTTTCAACTGTGTAAAGACCAGTGCCCTTAACTACTACATTGGTCAAGGGTCAACTGTCATTTATAAAGTGCATGCTCCATTTAAGTATGAATCAATTGTTAGATTTTAACCATCAAATTGTTTAACCATCAATTTTTGTTTTATCCCAATGCTGAGCAGGGTTTTGAGGTCATTCTATTATGACCAGCAAGGAAACAATTGTCAATTGGGAGGATGAAGCAATGACATTCTCTCAGAAAGATAGAGTGATAGTAAATAGTTGAAACATATGATCATGAGCAGGGCTTTCATGATAATAAGTGTGTCTTGTTTTTCTTCGTATCTGTTCCGCTAATGAAAATGATTGTAAATTTTACTCTGAAAAATCATCTAACTTTTCACTCAGTTTGTGGACAGGTGGCTAAAACTATTTCTTTTTTAAAGCACATATAAATCAAAATAATACAAGAACAAGCAATCTGCATGAAGTTGTCTTTGACTTAAGATCATCTTGATCTATTTAGTTAGTTTAATAGCTTTAGGGTAAGTTGGGAAAAAGCTGTCATGAAATAGGATAAGAGCAGCTAAAGTGAGCAACTCTTGGCATCTGTATATGTGCATGTAATTTAATTAGCATACAATTACATAATGTTCAAAGACTCTTTAATACAGTGTTCAAGACTCTGTGTCCTGATATTCAGGACCTAGGGGATGAAACAAGTCATAGCGATTTCTATTTCAAGAGCATGAACAGAATCAGAACCACTTTTGTTTAGATTGTACAACCCATTGTGATTTTTATGAACCACTAAAACTCTGCCAAATAAAACTCTGTAGAATGCATTAGAAACATCTTGCGTGGTATGTGATGTACCCGTTGAAATCGCATAGCTTGGATATTTCTTTCATCTGTTCTAAAGATCCTGACTTAAGTTGTGACCCTTGCAGGTGGCAGTGACTTTTTTTTTTTGCATATTTCCCATGCAGATGGAGCATAGCTTCATATACTCACAAGTACCCTCCTTTCATTGATCCCATAAAGCACTTCACTGTGGTTTGGGCAGAAAAAAAATGGAGCTGTACTTTGAATTAAGAGAAGCTTTTATTCTCTTCTGAAGCATCACACAATCTTTTAATACATTGCAAATAGTAATTTGACTCAACAAAAGCAGCGCTGACAGTGTTCATAATCTAGAAATAGGAATATCTGGCCCAGCTGCTGCTGTAGGTAACTGCTTGGGATGTAGGTTAGTGAATGGGATGATGGCTCGGCTCCCTGTTGAATAGCTCCTATTAGCACCCTGGATTTTAAGAGGCATCCTTGCATCAGAAATTTAAAAATGTGTCTAAAAATCCTGTGTTAGAGTCAATGAAAATACTACTCTCTGGAAAGATACATTTAGATACAGGGAAATGCTTATACCCTGAAGTATATTAAGAAGTTCTCTGGGAGATTGCATGGACAGAAAGACCGTAAGAAAGCACTCTCTGCCACTTCAGGGAGCCATGTGCTTTAAAGCAAAATGTCCCAAAGGATGCGAACAAATTCAAGAACATGTCCTACAAACCAGTCTGTAGAGCAATGCCAACATAACAGGGTAATTGTGCCATGTAGCACTAAAAATAATGAGGTGGAAAATATTAGGGAGCAGAGTATTCACCTGATAGAAATCAGGCTGAAGTACAGTTAGGAAGGTGTTAGTTCAAGAATGAGAATCATGATCTGGATCCACAAAGAGTGGCAGCACCAAGGTGTGTTCCAACAGCGTCAGGATGAGGGGGCCATGCTAAAGGACCCTTGTATATGCTCTCCCATGTTCACTGCAGCACAACATGCCATAGTCAAACAGGAACAACCTAAGTGCTCACAATAGCTGGCTAAATTAAGATGTGGAACATGTACACAGTGTAACAGACTCAGTGAGGTACATAAAAGAGATAAGCTCTTACCATTTGGCACAGAATGGATGGGATTGCAAGGGATGATACTAAACAAAATAATCCAAAATGAGAAAGCTCTCCTGCTTGCCTGTATCCATGAAGGTGCCTCTATTTTTCTCTCCCTTTCCTAATAAACCTATCCTTTTAAAATGTAAAACAAAATAATGCCCCCCAAGGCGAAACATAGATACTGTATTTCACTCATATATGGACTAAAACAGTAGAGCAAAGGAAAAACAAAAACAGAGTAAACAAATCTTACTGCAGAACTTTAGACTGCCATGTGGGGAGGAGAGAAGAAAGGGAAGGAGAAAAGAGGGTGCTCATTGGACCATAGTGGTGGTTGTGGTGTAGTGACATTTACCTAAATCACATACAGTATTATAAACCAACATTACTTCAATAAAAATCAATTTTAAAATGAAGGTTCAGGTAGGAAGTGGTCTGCATTTAAGTCAGGTAGGAAGTCGTCTGCGTTTAAGTCATCTGTATGAAACTTTCTGAATTGGTTCTTAAATTCATCTGAATGTGATTAGTGGAAAGATATCTCCAAATGAAAAGGTCCTCTGTGGGCATCTATCATCACACCATCAGCAGATGTCTCCTGTTCCTTTTCAGTGAATTTTAGTTCAGGTTGTTTAATCTTTACCTAGAAGTCTCAACACAGCAGTTGGGGAGAAGATGGCATTTTTTTTAACTTCATGGGTTCCAAAGAGAAAGAATCTTTGGGAGGTGGTATGGACAGTTATTACTCATAATTTATGACCTCAGGAACAAATGGTAGAGCAAATTCAAGTCTTCATGGTCCTCTGAAAGTCATCAGGACTGGGCAACATCTTTCTCTGAAAATCCAGGTGGATATTTTAGACTTTGCTCACACCTACTTTCTCTATCACATGCTCTGTTTTATTTTTGACTACCTTTTTAAAAGGAGTCACATCCCAATTCTTCAGTGAGATGCTATATTGTTCATATAGAGCTTATGGCCCCAATTTACTCCTCTGTCTCTGGGCAGTGAGTTTCCCTGGTTTGGCCGCTGTAAATATTACAAATATTGCCACCATGTACACTGGAGTGCATATGTCCTTTCAAGTGAGTGTTTTTGCATTTTTCGAGTAGATATCTTGAAATGAAATTGCTGTATCATATGGCAGATCCATTTTTAATATCTTGAGATAAATGAAGAGCAGTAGGAATGGGGGGAAGCAAATTGCGGGATGACAATGGACTATGGTGGAGAACCATGTGTGTCTTCATGGTGGGTTTGTTGTGGTGTGGCAATATACACCTGAAGAGGAAGATCCTCTACCTCTAAGTCATATATAATATTGTAACCCATTGTTAGCTCTATAAAAGAATAAATAAATGTAAACAACTAATCTCAGTCAGGACCTCGTTCTAAGTAATTGCAGATTTTCCAACAGCAGCTTGCAGACCCTCAGTTCAGATCAGAGATTATCCAGTACTAGCATGCACCAGAATCATCTGCAGGGTTGTCTGACACAGATGCCACTCCCAGAATTCAGAAGGTCTGGGTTAGGGCTTCAGCATTTGCATTTCTAACACTTTGTGCTACAGATATCTGATCCCACCTAGCAGTAAAACCTGGATTGGAGTAGTAAAAGTTCCACTGTGAGGAGTTGGGCAGTTTGCCACAACACATGGACATTTCTGTGTCCTCACTTAGAGATTGGGCAGAGCTTTACCTTCCTCTGGTTCCCATGAAATTGAAGTTAGATAGCATGCAGTGCATTCTGCTCAGTGCTTGGCACAAGGTAAATGCTACATGAGTTACCATATCATGATAACCATACCAGGTGCTAAACCATCTGGGGGGAACCCAAAATGGAATGGAGGAAAGATTCTTTTTTGCTCTATAAAACTGATTTGAATTGAGAAAAGTTAAAAAGGCAAGTTAAAGGAGGCAACAATGCAGGCATAACTGGAAAAAGCATCAGATTCATTTCCACAGGAAAGGCACATCCTATTTCTGTAGATGGAGTCAGAGAATAAATGGACAGCTTTATCGTCCATGAACAAGCCTGGGGAGAAGCTGCATACCACACTGGGAGAAGCCAAACATCTGGGAGCTATTTCTGAAGGAGAACATGAGATTCATTACTCGTGGCAGCACAGCTATTGAGCAGCCGCTGATCTTCCTTTGTGCTGATGTCCCAGCCTCTCAGAGCCTGCTCCAGCCATGTCTCTGCTATCTGTTTGGGCTGTTTGGCAGTTGTGAAGGTTCCCTCTGGTACTGTGTGTGTTTCATTCCTCTGTATGCTAATGCCAATGAAGAAGCAAGCAGTTCAACTATCAAAGGCACCTTTGGGAATTGTAAGATGCTCTACCTCTACCAAGAAACAGATAAAGTGGGAGAAAGGGGATGTGCTACATTTAGGAATCACCTCCTCTTTGTGTACGTAGTATGTGAGATATGTTTCCATCACCTGGGAAATGAACAAAATGTTCCCAGTACCCAATAAATGGTATCTATTTCTCAGGAAACCTTCAAAAAATGGTCCCTGTGAGGCAAGCAAATCCATACCTTTGCCTTGGGCTACTTCCCTGCATCTAATAAGGCAAGTTCCAGCATATTTAGGCCATGACCTGGACATAAAGGACTTGGGCCTTGGGTCATGGAGGCCCACATACATTAGGCATCTACAGAAAGATTTTGGCAAATGGCAGATCATCTCTGAGTTTTGGTTCTTTCTATGACCAATTGCTATCTGGTGTCATGCTTTCCTCTTTCTCAAGTAAATACCTTTACCCCAGAGCATATTTTTGGTAAGTAAATGACGTGCCTACTGAAACCATTTCATGTATTCAATGACACTGGGAATTTTATATGCACTCCTGTCAAAGATCTGCAGTATTAGATCACCCAGGAGTAGAATCACAGGTCCTACTGTAGGCTTTCTGAAGCATTTTCTGATTTTTTAACATCTCCAGTCAAGTCATAAGCTCACTGAAGTTTGAATAGCACACGCTTTTATAAGGCCCTCCTGATCTTTCCATGAACTTCTGATTTCTACCGTTCCACATCTTCTTCATTATATTCCAGGTACTCTTTAGTCCTGGAGCACTTAGGACCTCTGCATCCTACCTGAAATATCTAACCCCTAGATCAGCTCTTGAATTCCTTAAAAATCTTTGTCTTTAATATTAAAATATTTATATGTAAATTTCACATCTTTGTGATCTCTGGGGTTCATCCCCCTTCCCTGACAATCCCCGCCCTGTCCCCTCCACCCCCAAGTTGTGTACTTTAATTTGGTTTTTGGCTTGTTTTGACTTTTCTTTATGAATTTTTGTTTATCTTTCCCATGTCCCATATAATAGTGATACCATTTGGTTTCTGTCTTTTTCTTTTTGACTTGTTTCTGCTAATATGGATTTCTTCTAAGTCCATCCAGGTTATCATAAAATCATCCAATTTGTTGTTTTTAATTGATGAGCAATATACCATTGTGAATACATATGGCATATTTTTCATTCAGTCATCAATTTTGGGACATTTCAGATGCTTCCAAGTCCTTGAAATTATAAATAGTACTGCAATAAACATATAAGCACAGGTGTCCCTTTGTACAAGCATTGAGGTCTCCCTTGGGTAGATTCCCAAGAGAGCAATTGCTGGGTCATATGGTAGTTCCATTTTCATTAATTTGAGGGCCCTCCACACAGCTTTCCATAAAGGTTGGACTAGTTTACATTCCCACCAGCAGTGTAGGAGTGTTTCCTTCTCTCCACATACTCACCAGCACTTGTTGTTGCCTATTCTTTGGATGTGGGTCATTCTTACTGGTGTAAGGTGGTATCTCATTGTGGTTTTGATTTGCATTTCCCTGATTGCTAGTGATGTTGAGCAATATCTCATGTCCTGTTGGCCAATTGTATTTCCTCTCTAGAGGAGTGTCTTTTTAGTTCTCCCCATTATTTGATTGGGCTTTTTGTTTTGTTTTTGTTTAGTTGTGTGAGTTCATTGTGGATATTCGGTATTAAACCTTTACCACTCTTGTGGAGGGCAAAAATTTGTTCCCATTCAGTTGGGCTTCTTTTAGTTTTTTCTGTTGTCCCTTTTGCTGTACAGAAGCTTTTTAGTTTGATGTAGTCCCTTCTGTTTATGTTTTCCTTCATTATTTTGCCATCTGTAGATTTTTCCAGAAAGGGATTTCTGAATTGTACTTCATGGAGGATTTTCCCCAAGTTTTCTTCTATGTATGTTATGGTTTCAGGTCTGACATTTAAGTCTTTTATCCATTTTGAGCTGGTTTTTGTACAAGGTGTGAGGATATTGTCTTGGTCCATTTTTTTTGCAAGTCTTAGTCCAATTTTCCCAGCAGAAGTTATTGAAGAGGCTATCTTTGTTCCAATGTAAGTTTTTCCCTCCTTTGTCAAAGATTAGTTGACTATAAATGTGTGGTTTTATTTCAGGACACTCAATTCTATACCATTGGTCTGATTGTCAGTTGTTGTACCAGTACCATGCTGTTTTAATTATTATGACTTTGTAATATAACTTGAAGTCTGGAATAGTTAGGCCTCCATTCTCCCTTTCTTTGGTCAGGAGGCTTTTTGATATTCAAGGTCTTTTCTTATTCCATATGAACTTCTGTAATTTTTTTCTATCACTTTAAAGAATGTCATTGGGAGGCTGGGCATGGTGGCTCGTGCCTGTAAGTTTCAGCCTATGAAGTGGCCGGGGTTAGGGATCGCAGTTCGAGTCCCACCTGGGGCCCATAGCGACACCTAGTTCCAAAAAAATACCTGGGTGTGGTGGTGCATGCCTGTAATTCCAGCTACCTGGGAATCTAAGGCTGGGAATTGCTTGAGTGTGTTCCCCAAGCAACGAGAGCATGGGGTTCCACGGGTAAAAACAGCGAGACCTAGTCTTAAAAAAAAAAAAGAATAAAGAATGTCATTGGAATTTTTTAGAGGGATTGCATTGAATCTGTAGATTGCTTTTGGAAGGATTCCCATTTTGATGATGTTAATTCTTCCAATCCATGAGCAGGGAATATTTTTCCCATTTCTTTATGTCTTCTATCTCTTTTTGCAGCATTTTAAAGTTTTCTTTGTATAGATCTTTCATGTGTTTTGTTAGGTTTATTTCCAGGTATTTAATTGTTTTTGGTGCAATGGTAAATGGGATGGCTTTTTAAATTTCTTCTTCCTCTTCTTGGCTTTTTGCATATAAGAAAGCTACCAACTTCTGTGTGTTGATTTTGTATCCAGCTAAATTACTGAACTGGACTGAACTGATTTATTATTTTAAGTAGTTTTTCTATGGATTTTTTTGTGTTGTCTATATAGAGAATCATGTCATCTGCATATAATGATAGCTTCAGCTCCTCTTTTCCTATTTGTATCCCTTTTATGTCTTTCTCTTGCCTTGTTGCCCTAGCTAAAACTTCCAGTACAATGTCAAAAAGTAGTGGGGAGAGTGGGCATCCTTGCCTTGTTCCAGATCTTAATTGGAATTATTTTAGTTTCTCTTCATTTAGGATGATGTCTGCCATAGATTGCTTTTATTATGTTGAGGTATGTTCCTTTAATCCCCAATTTATCAAGGGCTTTTATCATGAATGGGTCCTGGACTTTGTGGAATGCTTTCTCTGCATCTATTGATATGATCATGTGTTTTTTTTTATTTTCTCTTTGTTGATGTGGTGTATTATGCTTATTGACTTCTAGACTTTGAACCATCCCTGTGCCCCTGGGATAAGTCCTACTTGATCATGGTAAATAATGCTTTTTATGCACCGTTGGACTCAATTTTCCAGGATTTTGTTTAAAATATTTGCATCTGTGTTCATTAGGGAAATTGGTCTATAGCTTTCTTTCTTGGTGCTGTCCTTTTTGGTTTTGGAATGAGTGTGATATTTGCTTCATAGAATGTGTATGGCAGTTTTCCTTCTTTCTCAAATTTTGGGAAAAGTTTTAGTAGTGCAGGTTTTATTTCATCTTTGAATGTCTGGTAGAATTCATTAATAAAATCATCTGGTCCTGGGCTCTTGTTTTTAGGTAGAGTTTTGATGACTGTTTCTATTTTGCTGCTTGTAATTTGTTTATTTAAGTTCTCTGTACCTTCTTTGTTCAATTTTGGGGAGTTGTATCTTTCTAAGAATCTGTCCATCTCATCCAGGTTGTTGCATTTATTTCCATATAGTAATCTCTTATTATGTTTTGGATTTCTTTTGTGTCTGTTGTAATTTCTCCTCTCTCATTTGTGATCCTGTTTATTTGAATTTTCTCCCTTCTTTGCGAGCTTTGCAAGTATTTTATCAATTTTATTTATTTTTTCAGAGAATCAGCTTTTGGTTTTATTGATCTTCTGGATAATCTTTTTAGTTTCTAGGTTATTTACTTCTTTTATTTTTATTATTTCTTGTTTTCTGCTGAGTTTGGGGGTTTTTTGTTGCTCTTTTTCTAATTTTTGATTTAGGAGATAAGGTTATTTCTTTGGTTATTTTCTTGCTTTTTGATTTGGGCCTGGATTACTATGAACCTTCCTTTAGATATGCTTTTGCTGCATCCCACATATTTTGGAATGCTGTGTCTTCTTTGTAATTTGTTTTGAAGTAGGTTTTAATGTCTTCTATAATTTCTTCAGTTACCCATTCCTCATTTAGTAGCATGTAGTTCAGTCTCCAAGTGCTGGATGCTCTTCTTGTGTTCTTTTTATTGTTTATTTCTAGTGATGCCTTTATGATCTGAGAATAAAGTTGGCATTATTTTAATCTTTGTGCATTTATTCAAGTTTACCTTGTCACCTAGTATGTGGTCAATTTTAGAGAATGATCCATGTGCATTTGAGAAGAAGATGTATTCTTTTCCTTGTGGGTGTAGTCTCTCGTAGATATCTATTAGATCCAGTTTGTCTAGGTCTTCTTTTAAGGCTTTTGTGTAGTTTTTGTTTTATTTGATCTGTCCTTTGTTGAGAGTGGAGTGTTAAAGTCTCCTACTACATATGTATTTTCACCAATATTTGTTTTCAGTTCTCTTTAGTAGCTGTCTTATAAATCTTGGTGCACCCTCATTTGGTGAGTATATGTTGATAATTGGTATGTCTTTTTAATGGGTTGGTTATCCTTTGTCACTTTTTAATTTTGAAATCTGTTTGTCTGCTATAAGAATGGCTACCCCTGCCTTTGGGGGGGGGGGCATTTGCTTGTAGAATTGTTTTCCATCCTTACCTTAAATTAGTGCTTATCCTTTGGGATCAGATGTGTTTCTTGGAGGCAGCAGAATTTTGGGTTCTGTCTTTTAATCCAGTCTGCAACTCTGTCTTTTGACTGTTGAGTTTAGCCCATTGACAGTTAAAGTAATATTGATGTTTGAGGTTCTAGCATTGGGTTCCTGGTGGTTTTGGGGTTCTGTTTTATTTTCTTCTTGTTGTTGTTTTTTTAAAATATTCATTCCTTTTATTCTTCTGCGGGTTTTGGTCTTAGAGCTTCTTGCAGGAGCTCTTGGAGTGGGGGTTTGGTGGTAGCAAATTTCTGGAAGCTTTGTTTGTCTGAGAAGGTTCTAATTTTTCCTTCAAAAAGAAAGGACAATTTTGCTGGGTAGAGTATTCTTGGCTGGCACTTTTTGTCTTGAGTGTTTTGAAGATGTGGCCCCATTCTCTCTTTGGTTGGAGTGTCTCTTCTGAGAAATCTGAAGTCAATCTAATGGGTTTTCCTCTGTAGGTTATCTGTTTCCTTTCTCTTGTTATTCTCATAATTTTTTCTTTATCTTTGTTTCTTGAAAGTTTTACTATGATGTGTTTTGCTGTGTTTCTTCTTTCATTAAAGTAGTTCAGTGTCTGTTTTGCTTCCTTTATGTCTATTTTCATTTCTTTCTTCAGATTTGAAAAATTCTCCTTCATTATTTCATTGAAAACCCTTTCAGATCCTATGTCTTTCTCTTCTCCTTCTGGGATACCAATTACTCATTATGTTTTCTTTAGGGTATCTGATAGATCTCGGATTTTTTTCTTCTGTCTTCTTACTTTTTCTCTCTTTCTTTCTTCGTCCTCTCCACTTCTGAGTCCTCTAGTGTGCTAATTCTTTCTTCTATTTATTTTAATCTGCTTTCCTGGCTTTCCCCTGCATTTTTTAGCTCTTCTGTTGCTCCTCTTAGAAACTGTATCTCAGTCAGCTTCTTATTTTAGAGTTTCAATCTCATTATTCTGTTTGTGAATGATAGTGCTCATTTCATTGCATTCTTTTTTATATTTTTCTACTTCTCTTAGCTCATTGAAATTTTCTGACCTCTTGTTTTCCCTTTGTTTCCCATCTTCCCTTGCCTCTTGTAATGCTTTTAACAAATAGATTCTGAATTCTTTGTCTGACATATATAGCATTTCTTCCATGTCCTCCATGTTGGTTTCTGCAGATTGTTTATGCTTTGGTGGTGAGTTATTCTTTTTAGTGCTTGCTTGAGTATTTGTTTCTTCATACTTCCTTTGTTTTCCCTTCAGATTTGCTCTATATATTGATTCACTGCTGTTCTAGAATTAGATGCTATGATGAAGCCGACCAAGTTGTGGTTATTTTTGCCTTTGTATTTTTGCTGCTTTGGTGGATATATCTTGTTTACATTGGCTATTTTGGTAATTCCTTTTCAGTCAGTGGATGTGGTGCATACATGTGGTTTCTAGTGTATTGTCTATTTTCTTTTTTCATTCTTGCTCCTCTTTTAGATTGATGGGTTTTAAATATTTCTCAGTGACCCTGAACATGTGGTTTTATTTAGTGGTGTGTCTAGGGTTTGTTATATAAACCTTTTTGGTTGGGGTATCTTGACAGACTTGGGTAGTCAGTGTCCTTGGTTCCCTAGTATGTGCCAGTGCCTCTGTGCTGTGAGCAGCTTCTCACACTGGAGTTCCCTGCATTAAAATTTTGTCTTTGGTAAACTCAGTCCCAATGCAGGACCATCCATCCCTAGCCCAGGTGTGTTACCTTAGCAACAGGAGTTAGTCCTGTGTGGCTGGGCCCTCCCACGCACTGTGCTGTGAGCAGCTTCTTATGCTGGAGTTCCTGGCATTAAAAACCTGAGTTCAAAATTTACTTTCTCAAAAACATCATCCCTTTGTTTTCTTTATTATCATATGCTTCTACTAGAATATAAAAACTATAAGAGTTGGTTTCTGGTTTATCTTAGTTGTTGTTTTACCACCTAATACATAACATGGGATCAATATTTAATTTTTAATAGATCAAGAAGTAATATCCCTCAAGATTTTACTGAGGGATGGAGTTTCTACAATGCATGACTATTAAGTTGTTTTTGCCCAGTATAGTTTCTAGTCCTTGGTGTATATGGAATAGGATCCACCATGGTACTGTAACTGTACGGGCCATCCGCTATGCTAATCCCAAACACTCTGTACTGGGGTCTTAATAAGTCTAATCATGTCACCTGTTGATCAGTTTGAGTATAAATTTATTCTGAAATCAACCCCTCACAATGCCCTTCTATAATTGAAGCACATTTAGGAAAAGGAAGCACATGTAGGAAAAGGAATGGCAAAGGAGGGAATAGAGGCAGAGCTAAACAGATTGTCAGTCACAGCTTTACCTGCATCATGATAGTGCTAATTCTTCAGTCAAGATAATATTAATACTAATGGAAATATCCAGCATTCATGATGACTGAGATAGTGTCTCTATCAGGAGTGCTGAGGGTCATTTTTATGAAGTCTTATTTGTATAAAACTGAACAAGGCTTTTCAATGACTGGGTTGGATGAGTCAGAAAAATAGTTATGGGAAGAAAGTGGGAACCAGGTTGAGAAGGAAGGAACCCTCAGTTTGCATTTGTGCCTCATCCAGACAATAAAGCTCAATAATTCATTGTCATCACCTGGTATTATGGGATGCCCTTTGGGAGTTGTGCTGCTTGAAACATGAAGGTAGTGAAGGAGAAGCCTGAGATTGAATGGAGGAATAATTCCATCCATTCCTACTCTATTAACACAAAGAAGTCTTTCTGTCCATAGTAAATGACAATGAGATCAATATTGCATGGGATGCTAATTGAGAAATTGAACTGTGGTATTCCCAGGATGGAGAAATTTATTTTTTGTGTGATATTACAATTTATTTACTGAATTTATTTATTGAAGGATATTTATTGAATATCCTTACATCACTGTTAATTTTTGTACAATATTTGTTTTCTCCCCTCAGATGCCATACCCATAGTTGTCCCACCACCACAGTACCTGTGAATAATGACCACAGACCATTGGACTCTTCTTCCCTTCCCTGTTTTGACCCCTCTACCACCCCATCCCTGCCATATATCTCAGATCTATTATTTGCCAAATGGAGGAATTTAAAATATCAGAATAAGCATATAATCCAGGGTAATCTAATTAGTATTTTATTGAATGAAAATATCTGAGATATTTTCACCTAAGATAGTTTTTTGTTGTTGTTGGTGGTGGTGGTATTGTCAAAATCAATTTAGTTTCTATGTGAGGTATTATAAGCTTATTTTTATTTACTATACTGATACTAAGGTACATCCTAAACATCTTCCTTTCTTAACCTTCATGAACTATGAAATCTGTAATGCTTATTTCCCACTGAACAGTAGAGGTCTGAGAATTGGAACAAATACTTCACAATTTATTCTCCTAATCAGTTGACAAAAATGTAGATAAATAATGTCTCATTTGATAAGAAATAAATATACTATATTTTCCATTAATAATAATTTTAATTTAATCTCCTATATTTTCCAGTGAGATCTAGAGATGTGAGTGACTTGGCCAAATATGATTCTGTTTGGAAGACAGCTAAGGTCATTACTTGAATCTCATTCCAAAGTCTTACCCTGAAACCATTTTGTTTCTTGTTGCCTGAATATGTATTCAGTTTTACATGACTAAAATTGGGCCTAAGTTTGAATTTCAAGACTGGGGTTAATTCTGTTCCTCCTAAGATAATAATCAGTTATAAAAATATAGCTGTACTATGAACAGCTTAATTATCTCCCTATTGTTGCCCTAGCAAGTTACCACAAATGTTGTGACTTAAAATGAAACAAATTTGATATCTTTGAATTCTGGAGGTCAAAATTCAAATTCAGACTCAACTCGGTAGGTTAAAATGGAAGGTGTGTTTGGGAGCTAAGGAAAATAGCATTTCCTCATCTTTTATAGCTTATAGAGCTACATTCCTTGACTCCCAGCCCCCCGTTGTCACATTAGATTTCATTCTGACTACAACCTCCTGTTTTGCTCTTAACAGTCCCTCCTGATTACACTAGATTCTCTTGTATAATTTGGATAAGCTTCCATTTTAAGACCTTCAACTATCTCTTATGTAAGGTAATAATCTAAAAATTCTAGGGGATGGGATGTGGACTTTGGGGTGATCACTCAGCATGGGGTACTATAAATTTATCAAGTCTTGCTGTATCTGATTAACTCATCACCATGAATTTGTGTGGTAATTTCTGATCATGGGAAGGGTGGGAGCAATTTGCTTGTGTTTTTCCAACTCCATTCATCCTGGTTTGTAATCTCATAACAAAAGTTCCATCTCTAAAAACTCTACCTAATGGCTTATAAAGATGACTCAGCAATTCCCACATGAGTTTTATTCATCTTTGCCACATTAACAGGGGGAGGGAGATATTATTGCTTCTATTCTCAGTTGCAAAACCTGGAAAGTGTTGAATCTGACCACTTAAAAAGTGAATGCCTTCTGTATACTCTGAAGTGACAGCCAGAAAAGGTTTGGCAGGAAGGCAGATTTTATTAGCTAGTCGCAACCACAAGAGTCTATGACACACACAGCTTTCAGGAAAGAATTCCATATACCATATTATTTCTTTAAAACTCTTTACAATGCAAATTACCATTATCCAAAATTGCTGACGTTCAGTAAGACTAGTTACATTGTTTGTTGAGTAGAATACATATAAAGATAGGAATTTAAAAGCAGTTTGATTTTGAAGAATATTTCATTTCCGGCTAAAATAATGGCATGAAAACCAGTAACAAACCTAAGACATCTGACTATAGAACTGAGACTAATAAAGGAGAAGAGTGAGAGGAGATCAAAGTGTGGATAACTCTGGGTGTTTTGGTGGTTCAGTGTATGGGGTAGTCCTATACCCCTAAATCATATGCGATGTTGTAAACTAATGGTACATCAATTATCAAAAAAGTAGATACAGTTACAGATCTTCAAAGAGTAAAATTAATGACATGTTGCATTTTCTTTTTGATGAGAAGACTAATACCAATATGAATATAGATTAGAGAAGGTTGGTATTTGTGACAAGCATCTCAGAAAAGAGTTTGGTTCAAAAGATCACAACAAGTGCCAAAGAAGGCCTTACCTATGTGTGCCTAACCACTTATCTAATGTTTGATTATGAGAATTTTCAAAAAAAAAAAAACAAAAAAAAAGCATCAGGAATACTGAAAGAATAAAGTGAGCACCCATATACCCACTAGTTAAGCATTATCATTAACATTTTTTTCTACACTTCCTTTGATATATATCCACTCACCCATCCATTTCTCAGCCCAACTTATGGATTCCTTCCCAAATCAATTTTATTACATTTGCAACCTATTTTTTTAATCAGCATGCATAGTAGCTGACAGGGTTCAGTACTTAATGTGTTTACCTCTTGAGTTAATATTTATGTAAAATCAAATGCATAAATCTTAAATGTGAACTTGCTGAGATGTGGCAGGTGCTTATGTTTGCATACCCTCTAACAGATATGTGGCATTACCTTCCCTTCAGAAAAGTATGTCATGCTGCTACCCATCCCTATGCCTTCCCCAGAGGTATGCACTGTTCAAGTTTTCTTTCAACCATTTATTTGTTTTGTTGTTTTCTAGAATTTCAAGTAAATGAAACATGAACATGAAAGCATAGATAGGGATTTGGTCTGGTACTTGCCAGATATGAGCTATTCTCCTCCTCATTGAAAAATTAGGAAACTGATGTCTGGAGAGGAGAAGAAACTTGATCAAAATTGTAATGGCAAATCCAGGTCTAGAATCCAGGAGTCTTGCTTCTTTCTCTTGTCTTTCCCTACTGGGGCCCTCAGAAATGGCATCACCACAGCTGTACTCAAAATATTAGTGCTGAAACAGACTTTATTGGGAAAACATTTAAATCCTTTCTCCAAACAGTCATACACCAAAGGGAACTACTGAATGTATTCCTGCAGTTCATCAGCAACTTCAGTGCCAGCTGCTGCATTTGCTCACCTGTGGTGATTAGCAACATGGGTTGTTTCAAATGATGCCAGGTGTGGCTCAGAGTCCTTTGGCTCTTTGATATTTGCTCCCTATATGAAATTAAGATTTGAGTGCCAGTGTGGTATAGCTTAAGTAACTATTTGATATCAAATAAAGTACAAAAAAGTATTAGCTAAAGCAGAGGTGATTGTGAGATTATAAAATAATGGTTGCATTCATTTGTTGCTTTTTAAAATATATATATTTCACATCGTTTTAATCCCTTGGGCTCAAAACGCCCCCCCCCCGTCCCTGGCCTCTTCAGCTGGTCACCCTCCCCTCCCCATTGTGTACTTATTTGGTTGTCCATATATTAGTGAAACCATTTGGTTTCTGGTTTGTTTGTTTTTTCTCATTCTGATTTGTTTCTGATGATATGATTTCTTCTCAGTACATCCATGTTACCGTAAAATCATCAAATTTGTCATTTTTAATTGATGAGTAATAGCCCATTGTGTATATATACCACATCTTTTTCACCCATTAATCTGTTTTGGGACATTTGGATTGTTTCCATGTCCTTGCAATTATAAATAGTGCTGCCAAAAACATCTGAGCACAGGTGTCCTTTTGTACCCACATTGAGGTCTCCTTTGGGTAGATTCCCAAAAGAGCTATTGCTGCGTCGGATGTCAGTTCCATTTTCATTAGTCTGAGGGTCCTCTATATCTCTTTCCGTAGTGGCTGGACCAGTTTGCATTCTCACCAGCAGTGTAAGAATATTCCATTCTTTCCACATCCCTGCCAGCACCTGTTGCTGCCTGTTTTTTTGAAATGGACCATTCTTGCTGGTTGTGAGGTGGTATCTCATTGTGGTTTTCATTTGCATTTCTCTGATTGCTAGTGAAGTTGAGGTTTTCTCATTTGCATATTGGTCATTTGTATTTCCTCTTCGGAGAAGCATCTTTTTAGTTCCTCACCCCATACTTTGACTGGGTTTCTTATCTTTGCTAAGCTGTGAGTTGCTTGTGGATCTTTGTTATCAATCCGGTATCACTTTTGTGGAGGGCAATAATTTCCTCCCATCTAGTTGGGTTTCTCTTTGTTTTTTGTTGTCTCTTTTGCTGCACAGAAGCTTTTTAGTTTGATGTAGTCCCAGCTTTTTATGTTTTCCTTCATTTTTTTGCTGATTATAGATGTATCAAGAAATAGATTTCTGAATTGTAGCTCATCAAGGGTTTTGCCCAAGTTTTCCTCTATGTTTTTTTTATATTTTCAGGTCTTAAATCAAGTCTCTTATTCATTTTGAGTTGGTTTTTGTACATGGTGTTAGAGAGGTGTCCTGGTTCATGTCTTGATTCAGTTTTCCCAACACCATTTATTCACGAGGCTGTCTTTGTTCCAATGTAAGTTTTTTACTCCTTTGTCAAAGATTAGATGACTATATATGTATGGTTTTATTTCAAGGCACTCAATTTTGATCCTTTGGTCAGATTGTCTTTTCTTGTACCAGTACCAAGCTGTTTTGATTACTATTGCTTTGAGTTTAACTTAAAGTTTGGGACAGCAATAACTTCATTTTCTCTTTTTTTGGTCAGGGTCTTTTCTTATTCCATATAAATTTCAGTATTTTTGTTCTACCTCTTTAAAGAATGTCATTGGAAATTTTATAAGGATTTCATTGAATCTGCAGGTTCCTTTTGGTAGGATGGCCAGTTTGATTATGTTAATTCTTCTGATTCACAAGCAGGGGATGGCTTCCCATTTCCTTATGTCTTCTTCTATCTCTTTCAACAGTGTTTTAAAGTTTTCTTTATATAGTTATTTCACCTATTTTGTTAGGTTTATTTTCAGGTATTTTTTTTTGGTATGATGGTAAATGGGATACTTTTTTTTTTAATTTCTTCTTCTTCTGCTTGGTTTTTGGAGTAAAAGAAAGCTACCAACTTCTGTGTGTTAATTTTGTATCCAGCAACCTTGCTTGAAACATTTATTGTTTCAAGAAGTTTTTCTGTAGATTTTTTGGGGATTCTCTGTATAAAAAATCATATCATATGCATATAAAGATAGCTTCAATTCTTTTCCTATTTGTATCCCTTTTATGTCTTTCTCTTGCCTTATTGCCCTAGCTAGTACTTCTAATATGATATTAAAAAATAGCAGAGAGAGTGGGCATTCTTGCATTCATTTGTTGAGGTAGAAAGGCAAAGACACCATTCCACTTTGATTCAGAAGCCAATAATTTCACACCTACAATTGTGGCAACTACCTCAAGCTTTACCTTTCAATACCTAAAATGAAGACCCCTTACCTCTCAGTAGACTTACTGGCAATACAAGCTCAACCCACCAATTGTACCAACCTGCAGATTCCAAGCACTAAAATCAGTTCAGTCTAAAATTCATTTTAAGTATCTTGAAACTACACAGGAAGTTTATTACGACTTCCTTATAGGGATTATTATACATTTCAACTAGAGGGAAGCTTACTCACCAATAAGAAAAAAATTAAAGGCATGTTACCTAGAAAAGAGTTAATGTTATGCCCATGGCAGTAAAAATTAAAATAGTATACTTATTTGTTAAATAGTATATTTATAGTTAAAGAGACATTGTGCCAGTGAGTAGAGGAATAGGGAATTGAGATTTTAAATGAGAATTAAATAAAAAGTTGAAGCAAATAGTCTACAGTTCTGTCTTTTGATTTAAACTCATTTCTAAACTCATTTCTCTGTTTAGTCTGTTAGTCACCACTTCAGAACTGGCATATTTTCTTTTTTTTGAGGGAACATTGGCTTACAAAACTGTCTCTGATTTAGAGGTGTTGGTTCACACCAGACTTATATCAGCACACTCACCCACCACTAAATCACCCATAACCCTCAACTTCAGCTCATTGTGTACCTCTCATGTTTGCTCCCAGTCCCTTCCCCTACCTTCCCCTCTAGTAACACCAGTTATTAGTCAGAGTCTAAGGTTTTTCTGTCACTATGTCTTTTATTTCCTTATATTTCACATTTGAGTGATACCATCCCATGATGCATTTGTCTTTTTCCTTCTGACTTATTTCACTAAGCATAATCACCTCCAGTTCTATCCATGTTATAAATGACAAGATTTCATTCATTTTTATGTGACTAGTATATTTCCTTGTCCATAAATGCCACGTCTTCTTAATCTACTCTTCTCCTATTGGCACTTACATTATTTCCATGATAATAATTGAAAATAGTGCCACAGTAAACATAGGAATGCACATATCCCTTGAAGTCTGTACTGTGACTTTCCTCTTTTCTTTACCCCTAACTCAGTAACAAATTTTCATCTAGACACAAATGACTTAAACAATAATACATTTAAGGAATTATTTTTCCTCTTCAACTTATCATGAGTTGTCTGGATTTCATCATCATCATGTATGTCCAAAAATTCACTTAAACCACTATTTAAGTACCAACTGCAGAACATGAACTCTTCAATGTACTGGGAAGATCACAAGAAACAAAATGAAAGAATATACATGTGTCATGGGATTTATATCCTATCAGATATAAGTCATGTTTGTATAGTTCTTATTCTCTATTACTTAAGCCCTAAATAGACATACAGTCCATTTATTTAATATTTACCACTAGGATCCCAGTGCTTCATTATATAGATCAAAAAACAGAGAGAGAGAGAGAGAGAGA
>PVHY01023058.1:0-21526 GCA_004024945.1 Uropsilus gracilis | reverse complement strand
ATATATATATATATATATATATATATATATGGCAGTAATGCAGAGTATGAAAAGTATGATAATACAGTTTTGAAGAACTTGTTATTTAGAAAGTCAGAAAAAAGCTTCATGAAACTTGGTCGGAATCTTCCTGAAAGGGTTAAAGTTGGATCTGAGAGGTAGATTTGCAGGGCAAATATTGAGGGTTATGTCTTAACCTGAGGGAATAAAGTGCTGCCATTAATTGGGCATATGCTTTGTACTAAGACTATGCCAGGAATTTCACATTGTCTCATTTTTTAAATTTTTTAAATTTTTTATTACATACACATATATGTACACATATATAAATATTACATCTTTGTTTATCCTGATATTCTCCCATCACCTCATCTCCCATGCACCTTCTTTATCTCTTGTGCCTTCCCCCTCCCCTGACTTTACTCTCCTCCCCCTCCTTTGATCTGTGTTGGCAGTTTTACATTTTTCTTTTCTTTCTCTCTTTTTTTTTTTTTCTTTTTTCTTTCTGGCTAATTTCTGCCACGATGATTCCTTCTAGCTCCATCCATGTTGCTGCAAATGCATTGTCTCATTTAATCTTCAAACTCTATAATATGTAGGTACTGTCACCCCCATTACCAATATGGAGAATGAATATCCATTGGAACTAGAACAGTATCCATTGGAACATGCTGTGATGGAAATACTCTATAAAATCTGCACTGTCCTGTGCGGTAGTCACTAGTCATGTGAGACTACTGCACAATTGTAATGGCTAATATAACTGAGGAATTGAATTTTTAATTTAAATTGGGATTAGCATTTAATTAGCAGTATCTATGTAGTGACTCCTATATCAGACAGCATAGCTCTAGAGGATTAGGTAGATTGTCAATCGTCACATGGTGGTAGGTTCAGCAGAGGGAAACCAAAACATAAGATCTTAACCTTATTGTTCGGTGATAAGAAGTAGACTTAAGGTTCACCCAGGGAGCTGGAGCTTGCAGGTCCTTTGACTTTAGAAGACTCATGATTTTCCCTTTTTTTTGACTTATGACATGTATTCAACTCTTCCATTTATTGTAGCTTCATAATGGAAAGTGAACCATACAGATAATACAAATAAAGTCATTTCAAATGTACCCTAATAAGTAAAAATAAATATAAAGCAGTGGCAATTAGAAGGTAGCTTGTGTGTATGTGTCTGTACATGCATAATTATTTTTTAGTCTTGAGAGCAATGATTGGTTGTTGTGGTGTTAAGCTTGCACTCTTGTGCCTATGTTTGCCTGAGGCCCCCTCCAAGAGAGTGAGGAATTTTAAGGCAGAGGGAGTCTGAACCATGCTCTCAGGAAATTCATGGTCAAGTTGGAAATGACAAACTGCAGTTTATGGCAGGATGTAAGCATAGTAAGTTTGGTGATTTGATTGTGCTATTCCATACCTCAGAAAAGCTGTAATTTATATTTCGTAGGTGAAGAAATCAAAGCTGAAAGTAATCTGTTCAAGCAAGTAGCAAAGCTAGGGATGAAATCCAGCCTCCGACCTTTTTGTTACCAGGACCTGCACTCTTTCTGCTGTGTCATATTGCTTCTCTAAATACCAGTAATATAGTTGTTTAAGAGAGAAATAAATGGAATTTGAGGGTGTAGGAGAGAGATAGGACCTGAGCTCATTATTTAAAATGTGAATGCACTTGATATGTAGAATGGCAAAGATGGCACTAGGCTAGGAGAAGATTATATAAGCAAAATCAGAGAAAGTTGCCACCTTGGTTGGGTGATGCTGAGGTGAGGGCTCTGACAAGAAAAATGGGAGAAGAGGTTCAGGCTACTACTTTCCATTTTGACTTCTATGTGCTTTTTCTGCAGGGAGGTCCTAGCCAGTGAAGCCATCTTGAATATTCCTGATAAATCTGACTGGAGGCAGTGTCAGATCAGCAAGGAAGAGGAGGAGACTCTGGCCCGTCGCTTTCGGAAAGAATTTGAGCCCTTTGACTTCACCCTGGATGACTAAGCAAAGGGAAAGGCACTTTATGAACTTCATAGGAAGTAGTAATCTGATTGTTGTTTTTTTTTTTAGGAAACTAGTCTCCCATGGGGACTGTTTGTCTGCCTCTTTTCAGTGCACTCCCATGGAACCTGCTTGGTGCAAGAGGCCTAAAATGGAATATTTTGTAAAAAGCACATTCTGGGATGAAAACCCTATGTTAAAATCTTGTCTGTCATTCATCTCCAAATATAGCTTGATTTTATCAACATTCTCAAAAACATTTAAACTCAAATAAAATCCAGATATTTTTCTGTGGTTGGAAAGTATTATTTCATGTTACTTATAACCTGAAAGGAAGTACAGTTGATCTTTGAAAACATGGGTTTGAATTATGTAGGTCTACTTATGCAGGGATTTTGTTCAAAAAATACATCAGAATATTTTTTTTTTTTTGAGATTTGCAACACTTCCAAAAAAAAACAAAAACCAAAAACACAAATGGACTGCATATCCTGAAAGTATGGGAAAAAATAAGAGAAAGGAATGTCATGAATGCATTAAATATTTGTAAGTGGTCTATTTTATTATTTACTGTAAAATATAAAGAAATCTATTATGAAAAGTTGAAACTTATCAAAAATTTCACACACAAGCAAGATAAACTTAGTGCCATTTGCAGTTGAGAGAAATGTAAACAAATGTTAAGATATAGTGTTCAATTAGGTACATAAAATAACGTGTATATGGTAATAATTTCATTGCCTTGTCCTGTTGCTGTTGTGAGTCTTAAGTGTTGGGACTATCCACGTAAAACACCATGTGATGCTACTCTCTGTGTCAACAGTTCATCTCTCCAGTAAAAGAAAAGAAACAGTTGTATAAGGATTTTGTACCAGTATATTCAGTCTAAATGAGAAGAGGAAGATTTAAGAAAAGATGAATTTTTTGGATATGTTGAGTTTTAGTTGCTGTTGGATAGTTCTAAACCCAGAGATTTGTGTTGATGATAGGACTTTGGAGATTATCAGTATAAAGGAAAAGTGAAATTATGAGAAAGGATGAAAATAAGTTTGAGATGACTACCTGGGAGGTCTTTAAGGAGTGCTTGGAAACAGAGTGATCTAACAACTTCACGGGGATGCAGAGAGATAACAGGAAAATGCCCTATCTTGGAAGTCAAAAGAAAACTGCTTCTATATATTGGGCAACCAGGATTCAGATACTTTAATTAATTCTCAAAAAATGTCCACAAAGGTAGGTAGTATTGCCTCTATTTTATGCATGAAGAAATGGAGACTCAGGAACTAAGATTGTGAATCTAGGAGTTTTTAAAGAGCTACACGGTGCACTTGAGAATGGGGATATACAAAGAGTATGAACTATGATAAGCGTTCTGTTCTGTATGTGCGAGACGGCTACTTCAGAGAGCAGAATTCTCAGCATCTGAAGGTTGTCAGCAACTTTTTTCAAATCAGTGTTGGGAATTCGACCACACCTGTGTAACTCAGACTCTTCAATAGTAGTTATGCTCAACCCTAACAAATACTGTTTCATATTCATATTAACAGGACAGCCCACCACAATATGTGCAGCTTCTCAGCTCTGGGGGATACGTTCTTTTTTGGAGGTGCCATTTGCCATCCAAACAGGTGTGAACAGGTGTATACGTCAAGTAAATTCGGAAGAGCTGATGCCAATTAGCTTTTGGAAGAATGACTTTGAATAAAAGCAACTGAAGGCTAGGGCACCGTTGGACCTGTTAGCGCAGGTTCGCAGGTTCGCAGGGTTCCACATTAAATCCCTGGTGGCCTCTGCCAGTAGCAGCCAGTTTGGGGTGGGGAGTGCTGCAGGCTAGATGGCGGAGGTCTAAAGAAAGGTGCATACAGGGGCGGAAAGTAAGTGAAGTTTAGGAAAGACAAATAGGGGAGGTTGGTTTGGAAAAATGATTGGAAAGCAGTGTGGGGTTAGGGAAATCTTTTAAAAACTGAAAACAGCTAGAAACCCGGGAGTACTTGGGGCGGGGCTTTGGGGGACAATAGGCACCCTCGCCCGGTCAATACGGAAATGACGTATCGTCTCGCGAGAAGACGATTTCGCTAGCCTCGGCGGTCCGGAACCGGCCTTGGAGCGGTGGCTGAACGTGCGGCCGCCTGCCCTCCCGCCCATGGAGCGGCCCCCGGGGCTGCGGCCGGGCGCGGGCGGGCCCTGGGAGATGCGGGAGCGGCTGGGCACCGGCGGCTTCGGGAACGTCTGCCTGTACCAGCATCGGGTGAGGCTGGGCGCCAGGGAACCGGGTTGGGTGCTTGTCAGTCTTTGGAACTGTGACTGTCAGTACGTGAGATGGTCGATGAGACCTTGGGTAGTATTGTGGCCAATGATTTCGGGGTGAGTGTGTGTGTGTGTGTGTGTGTGTGTGTAAGAGAGAGGGGAAGGGCTTGTGAGCCTAGTGACCTAGTGATATATCTGAGGTCCATTATTTGTGGATATGGAACTGTTAGGAGAACTTGTGGTGTGTGTCAAGGTATGACAGGTTGTTTACTGAGTGTGACAGCGCATGTGTCTCTGAATGTAGAGGAGTGTCAGGGCGTGTGAGACAGACGCAACAGTGTGTACGTGTGAACATGAATGGGCCTGAGGAGGAGGGTTGTCTGGTGGAGCGCGAGTGTGTGTTTGTGTGTGTTTGGAGAGCATGTGATATCAGTAGGGGCTGGAGTAGACAGGTTTTCATGGTGGGTCTACAGTCAAACTTTTGGAAGCATTTTGGGATTGGGGATACCTAATTGTTAATGAACAGCATGAGGATGAGCTGATGAAAGTATTTGTGAGTTCATAATGGACAGGGTGCAAGATTCTCTAGTTGTGGAAGACAGCTGATAGCAGATGTGGGAATTTTACTTTTATTTAATTGGAACTTTTTAACCTCTGTAGGAGGAGTTAATAATTACGTTTGAGCTGAGCTTCTTAGGCATTTTACCAACAAAGGTATGAATCCTTTTGCAGAAAAGATGCATAGATGCACATTCACACAATCATATGCACAGCCATTTGAGGGCGTTTATGCACTCCTGAAGGACATTCTCATATATACACCCTAGACGATTAATCCCTGCAATGTAGCCTTTGTTTTCTTAGCTCTTAAATGTGTTTAATGATGTACATATGTCATGAATCTGTTTGAGAGAGTTAAATAAGATAATAATGCAAGTAAAGCTTAGTACCTGCCAATGGTAAGCTGTCAAATATTAACTCCTACATTTGTGTTATTCTTGAGGTTATCATTTTCGTCATCTTTGATCTTAAAAAGGTAAGTGTCAAGATATAGTGGCCTTCTAAGAAGGTTATTTTGTAAAAGTTAAGTCTGAGTGGAAAAACATGAGACAGCATGAGCGGTTACAATCTTACTAAAAAATTTGCCTGCACTTGACCTGTGAATGGAGAAATTATTCAAGAGGAAAAATTATGTCTTAAGGAATACGGATATGGGTAGAGAACCCAACTTTGGGATGCGAGATGAAAGTCTGTGTTGCAGGAATTAGCATGTTTGTGGGATAGTTAGAATGACAAATGTCACTGATAGAACTGAGGAAATTTTGTGAAGCATATTTCATAAGAGGAAATTTTGGAGAGAGGACAGCTGATGAAAACAAGGCATTAATTACTTAAAAAACCAAATAGTACATTTAACATTAACAAGAGCATATAAAGTACTCAAAGAGAAAAGGAACTCAAGCCATTTCCAGTGGAATTTGGCTTATGGCTTTGCTAACTCAAGTCTACCTATCAGCCTGGCCTTAAGAAAAAATAATGTGCATGCTGACATGCGTTTATGGCTGCTTTTCTTTTAAAAAAAAAAGTTATTTTTTTTTTCTTACAACATTGGTCATCTTTGTGTAGTTGCTGTTCCCATTAGGTATAGTCCTCCCAACAATAATATACCCTTATACTTCCCCCTCTTCCCCACCCCACATGTCTCTTACTGCAAGTTGTAGATAAATGCTTGACCCACTGGTCTCATATTATTTTTCTTTTTTGAAACAATGTCCTTTTCCTGGCCGGGGACCTGCGGTTCCTGGACCACAGCAAACCAGGCTGCTTGGATCTCCAGGAGTCATTGAGGGGAGTAGCCAGGGAACCTGGCTGTGCCTGAGAGCATGTCAGGAACCTTTTATAGGTCAAGTTTATAACCTTTTATAGGTCAAGTTTGATTCTAGACTCCTTGATTTTGAAGCTTCCTATGTTGCTCCAGATCAGTGTGGTCACTAGGTTCCATGCCTCCTCATTCATGCTGATTATCCCATCCATTCAGGTCACTTTCACATGATGCTGTTTCTGTTCTTATAGCATCTGATATTGGGTGTTAGGGAACCAACTCCTGGTCACTGTCAGTAGAGAAGCTCCCCAGTGGGGACTAATTTTAACAGGTGCTTGGTCCAGCTCCACTTCTCTCCTTTTGTGATTTCCAGTTCTGCCATGGGACAGCATGTAGCTGCTTTTCTTGTTCCCTGCCTTGGGGTTAGATGATATGTCACCTTTTTTAAAGGTGACATAAAGTATACATAACTTAAAATTTATCATTTTAACCATTTTTAAGTGTACAGTTAAGTTGCACTTAGTACATTTACAGTGTACAACCATCACCAACATCCATCTAAAGAACTTTACCCCCAAACAGAAACTCTGACCCCATTAAAGAATAGTTCCCTATTTCTTTCTCCTCCACCTCATTCTATAGGATTCATCATTTCTTTGATGGAAGGCATTTGGGTTCTTTTAGAATTTTAGAAATGTCTCAGGAACTTTTCAGTTGTCCAGTGACCCTATCCCCAAACTGGGACATTTCACAGCAGGGCCTGTAGGAAGAAGAGAAAATGTGCTTTGTCATAAGAGTTGGAAGCAATATTCATTCCTCTAAGCCTGACCAGGGTATTCATTTATGACTTTCAAGATCCCAGTATTTTATCTACACTTTTTAAAACACAATGAAGAAGAGCAAAAAGATGTGAGATTGTTTATTCAACTGATTATTGTGATGGATGCCTATTGTAAATCTCAAAAAACAGTATTTCTGCCCTCAAAGATACTTCAAGTCTTGTGGGAAGATAGAGTCAGACACACTTTAAGTACACTGTGGTAACCTACATAGTGAAGATTTTTGTAAAGTGATATGGAAATAGTACAATAACCAGAGAACTCTGCCTTGGTGCACTTCTTTCTCAAAGAATGTTTGGAAAAACTAATCTCAGAAAATGCTTTGAAAAAAAGGCTATATTGATCTAATACATTGGGAAGTCCTACATATTCCTTCATTTGGAGATTCTCAATTCACATTAACATACAAATGTATGCTTATTTTCCTTTTTTATTCAACTTATTTAACTTGTTTTCCTTTTTTATTTTTCACTGTGATAAAATATACATAATATAAGTTCAGGGACATTATGTAATTCATATTTACCACTATCCATCTCTAGAATATTTTTAAATAGACTTTTTTTTTGTAGTTTGTATAAACTTTCCACAGAATATTCTTTGTGAAAAGGTAGAGAGAGGAGGAAAGCTTTCACAGAGTAGGTGAAATATAAATTGAGGAGTCGAAGTCTCTTAGGATGGGATCTTTTAAAAATAGATAATTTCCTATCTCATTCTTGAAGAAAATTTAGGACTTTGTGTTGTTCATGGATGTACCAGACTGTCTAATGAATTTACATGGAACTTAGCTACAAAAAGTTACATGCTCAGAACAAAAGGAAGGTTGAAGGGAGTGAGGACTGTTGTTAGACTAGATTGTGGTGTGTTTTAGTTCGTTTCTTCTCTCTCTATTCATTTGAGTGTCCTATCTGTAGTGTCTCTCTTCCCCTCTTTCTCTACTTCATACTGTCTCATTCATGTCCTGCTTCTTCATCAGTATATTTTTTCTCTCCTGTTTGATCCTGATTGCTGTTCCTAAGTCTCATCATTAGTGTTGCCTGTGTGTGATAAGATCTGGCTATTTCCTGTAATGTGCATCAGGTTAGATTTAATTTTAGTCAGAATTGACTAAATTATTAGTCAAAGACAGGAGTGAACAGGTTCATTTTTATAGTATGGGAACAGAAGTATAATCATTTTAGGATTCTTTATATGTCATTTGATATACAAAGATTAGGAACTAGTTCTGGAGTTTTTTGCTTTAAGCTTGGTCATATTAAAACTATTTCTTGCTGTTGAAGCCAGAGAGTTGTGTTTATCCTCTTCATTCTAGTTGGTTGGAAGGCTGGGCCTTTGTTAATTGTCTTGACTAGCTTTGAAAAGAGTTTGGAAGACTAGGGTTCTATGTATTTTTTGTATTTTTCTTTCTACTAATATATTATGAGACAGTGTGCCAAAAGAACCTGATACAGCATAGTCTTGGTCATTTTTGATTATATGTTTACAGGTCAGTTTTAAAGCAGTGCTTGTATAGTCTCATAGTTTACCTAGCAAAAGTGTTAACTCGCGAGCTGTGGATAAATATCTAATTAGAGCTAAAAAGTTTTATAACTTCAGGTTGACATTTCTTTGATAGCAAGTATATATCAAAAGAATCTAATATATTTGTTTCTGTTTATTTTCTATGTTGGCAGGAACTTGATATCAAAATAGCAATTAAATCATGTCGACTAGAACTAAGTACCAAAAACAGAGAGCGGTGGTGCCATGAAATCCAGATCATGAAGAAGTAAGTATGCTTGACAACATTTTTGTTTAGCAGCCTAGCCAGGTATCAGCATAGGGAAGGAAGGTAGGAATTCAACCTCCTCAGGAGCTTTTTGGGCACATATTTTTTTTTCTCACTCACTAAACATGTATGTTCTATTTCAAATAGCATCACGTTGTAGTTGTTATAAAGTTGATTTAGTTAAAAAGCCCTCTAGGTGGTATAAAACTCTGCTCTCCAAGGACAGAATCCTGTCTTTTCTGGGCCTTGGGTACTACTCATCTATTACCTTCTAGTTAAATAGCAATCACTATTCTTATTTCTTTACTGTCCCCTATGTCTGTTACATAGTTTAGTTATTGTTTTGGCAAAAATTATCCCAAAACTTAGTGGCTTAAACAGCAAATTTTTAATGCCTCACAGTTTTTGTGACTAGGAATTTGTGAATGACTTAGTTGGGTGCTTCTTTCTCAGATTTCTCCTGAAACATCTCAGAATGTTGACTGACGCTGTAATCATCAAAAGGTGTGGCTGGGGCTGAAGTGTTTCCTTCCAACTTAATTTATATGGCTTTTTGCCAGAGGCATCAGTTCCCAACCATGTGGATCTCTCCAGAGGGATGTTTGAATGTCTTCATGACAAGGTAGCTAGCTTTCCCCAAAGCCAGTGATCTGAGACAGAGAGCAAGAAGGAAGTATATTATATTTTATACTCTTTTTTTGGAAGTGGCTCCACAGTCTGTTTATTAGAAATGAGTCACTAAGACCAGCCTGCTCTAAAGGGGAGGAGAATTAAGCTCTTGAAGGGAGAAGCAGGCATATTTTCAAAACTTCTCAAGTAACGTATTTATTGCTTTACAAGAAATTCTTCTAGTTGTCACAGAAACTCTACATTTAGGTATTTTCCTTGTTTATCATAGCGAAGTTCAAGTTCGAAGAGTCATACAACTGGTGGATAATAGCATCTGGATTTAAAATAAGCACTTTTCTGACTGCTGTCTGTGCCCAGTGTTTTTAAACATAGTATTGAGGTGGCAGTGTCAGGGAAGCTTGTGAACAATACAACTCTCACGCTCTCTAAATGAGGATTGTTTCTTTATGGTCCCAGAAAACTGTAAATCTACTTCAGTTTTGACGTCTGCTGCCTGATGATGATGTGATGATGGTAGAGGTGGCAGGGATGATAGATTGTTAAGTTAAAAAGCTTATCAGAAAACAATATATAGTATGGTTCAGTATTTATTGACGAAAATATATTTGTGCCCAGATTAAAAGCTAGAGGGAAATACGCTAAAATTTTAATACACTTCACCTCTGAGTGACATTGTAAATGATTATAGGACAAGTAATTTTATGACGACTTTGGAACAAGACTGGCCCATCACATCCTTCCTTGGTTACCTACAAACTGTAACTTAACCAGCTTGTGCTTCGATTTTCTCCTGTGTGATGATGAGACTATTAAGTCTACTTATAGTGGAATTATTGTTACAAGTAAATGAGTTAATGTATATAAAGTGCTATTTCTGGCCATATAGAAATCCAATAGTAGTAATAGTATCTTTAATCTGTATTTTCTTTATAAAAATTTTCATTTTTATATACACAAATGAGAAGTTCAAATTTTTATAAATAATGCCAACCTTCTTCCCCTTCATTGCCCTCCAGTTACCTACTATTTTACTGATTGATTGATTGATTGATTGATTGATTAAGACTAGGTCTGCAGAATCGCAGGCTCAGTTTGCTTGGGGTACCACAGACTCAAGCAATCCCCAGCCTCAGCTTCCCAGGTAGCTGGGATTACAGGCGCATGCCACCACACCCAGCTATTTTTTTGGGACTAGGTCTTGCTACGTGCCCCCGGTGGGACTCAAACAGCGATCCCTGGCCCTGGCTTCCGAGGCTACTGCTTACTGGCATGAGCCACAATGCCTGGCCCTACCTACTATTTTAAATCCAGCCCCTTCTCATTGGAAAGCAGTTTTTATTTTAACTTTTATTGACGTAATGTTGGTTGACATCTTTGTTTGTATTTTAGTTGTGCGGGTGCAGGATCCCAGCCTTGCGTGTAATTGCCATAGTATCCCCACCACCAGAATTTCCCTAGTCCACCACATAGTCCATTGAGTGAGCAGTAGTTTCTAATTATAATGTCCCCCTTATTTTTAGGTTGAACCATGCCAATGTTGTAAAGGCCTGTGATGTTCCTGAGGAATTGAATTTTTTGATTAATGATGTGCCTCTTCTAGCAATGGAATACTGTTCTGGAGGAGATCTCCGGAAGGTAGTATGGATATTTTTTGAGATGATGAGAGTAAATCATGAACTTTAGCAGTGCTTGAATCACTTTCAATATGATAATTTAGAATACAGATCAGAAAACTGTGACCCCTTACCTTTTTTTGGTCAAGAAAATTTTATTGGAACACAGCCAGGCTTTTTGTGCATTGCTTATGGCTACTTTCTAATTACTGTGACAATGTTGAGTAGTTGGGCAGACTGTTTATCATCTGACCTTTTGCAGGGAAGGTCAGGTTTTGCTGCTCTCTGATTTAGAACGTGCATTTTTAAATTATTAGTGTTTATAGGATGGAATTACATTGATGGTGTTAGATCAAAACATCAAAGTTGACATAAAAAAATTGTGTTCTCTATTGCAAATCTTTCCTAGCTCATTTTAAATTTGTCATGTGGCTGCTGTTTGAGTGTTGCTGTTTTAACCTTTTTTTTTTTTTTTTTTTTTTAAGAGACTAGGTCTTGCTATGTTGTCTGGGGTAATCCTGATCCCACAGACTTAAGCGATCCCTAACCTCAGTCTCCCAAGTAGCTGGGATTACGGGCACCTGCCACCGTGCCTCGCTGCTTTTTTTCGAGACCAGTTCTTGCTATGTTGCCCGGGGTAGTCTCGAACTCATGAACTCCCAGGCCTCTTGCCTCCCAGTGCTTGGATTACAGACACGTGCCACCACACCCAGCTTCTATTTTTTTAACTTCAAATACTTCTTTACTTACATAAGCCTTGTCATGAAATTTATGTGTCCTGAGTATGGATTTTGTAATTTTCCGCCTATTGTATTTTCTTCTTTTTTTCTTTAAGAGACTAGGTCTCACTATGTTGCCCCAGGGTAGTACCAAACTCATGGACTCAAGTGATCCCCAGCCTCAGCCTCCCGGGTAGCTGGGATTACAGGCATGTGCCACCACGCCTGGCTCTTGTATTTTCTTAATCATAACTTATTTTCTTATTTGAGTAATATATAGTACTGAATGTGTTATTACTACCCAGCATTATTGGTAGTTTACATTTTTCAGACTTCTTTCTATTTCTATAGCTACTGAACAAACCAGAAAACTGCTGTGGACTTAAGGAAAGCCAGATACTTTCTTTACTGAGTGATATAGGTATGTAATCAATATGCAAATACTATCATAATTTAATGCTCCTTTTGTTGTGTAAAGACTCTGTATACTACTTGGAAATTAGGGTATATTTAACTGCTGATGTTAAATTAAAGTTAAGGTATTTTATCAGTTATTTTTGCGTAAGAGCCATTTTTGGTTAATAAATGTTCCAATAGCTGATGAAAAATTATATGAAATGACCTTCAATTTTATTTCTCTTCCCTACATAATAATCATAGTAGTTTTACTTACCAGTGTCATTATGTCTCTTTGAGTATAGGTTTTCATGACAAGTCTTAGGGTGAAACATCTCTTTATACTCATAAATTACTCCTGAAAAAGTCCTGAACTAACTAGTAGTTAAACCCTTGGAGGAAACTTGATGGCTAAGATTATGTTTCCATATATATTTTGGTTTTGCTTCTTTTCTTGGATCATAGTGTCCAAAGTCTAGATGAAGAAGGTGAATTAAGCAGGAGGGCAAGGCTGCAAGGGTAAATATATGCTTGATCCATTTCTTTTTAATGTTAATTCTCATAAATTAAGTGAGCATATAGTATAATTCTATAGTATTTGTCTAGCGTTACTGGATTTTTCTGTGCAGAAAATCTCAACTGCTGTATCATTTATTCTTTAATTGTCCATGTGAATTTGAGCATCAGAACAGATCTGTACAAAATGTGAAATGAATTACTTTTTATTTAAATCAGTGTTTTCTATGAACTCAAAATGCATCTTAAACTTTTAGGGTCTGGGATCCGATATTTGCATGAAAACAAAATTATACATCGTGATCTGAAACCTGAGAACATAGTTCTTCAGGATGTTGGTGGAAAGGTAGGTGAGACCTAACGGAATGATCCATGTCTCTTGAATAGTGTCTCCCTGATGTAGCTAGTCTTTGAGGTTTGGTGCCTTTCCTCTATACTCCTAGAATTTTATTCTTTCACTCTCTTAGCCCTCACCTCAGTGATCTGTGCTTTGTGTTTTTTTCCTCTGCTCATGAAGTAGCTCCAACAGAAAAGGAACTGCCTTGTTCACTTCTGTTTTTCCAGCAGTTTCTAGCAGAGATAGTAGTCAGTGAGTAAATAATTTGTTAATCCTTCGAAAGCACATCCTGAATAAAAAAAAAAAAGCAAACATACCCTATATCTGCTTTACTTCAATAAAAACCTATTTTTACTTAAGAAAAACTTCTTTGCCAAGCAATTTTTCTCCTAAAGTCCTAAGTTTTGTAATTAAAGTACAAACCCTTGATCTCTCAGATTCTTAAATGAATCATCTTGAAAAGAACCAGAAATTGGGAATTAACTTCTAAAATACTTATTTTTATTAGAATAATTTTTCTTGTTTTTAGGACCTCAAGTCTATTACAGCAAAGATATAGAGCCAAGAGTCTGAACCTTGACTAGGACTATGTATTCTTTAGTTAGTGAAGATGTTGGTTAGCTCGAGATGATGGCCATAGTCAGTGCTTTTTCCCTTGAGAGCCTTTCATGTATGCTTTACGCCGTCTTTGCCTTGTTTTGTGTCTAGAGACTTAAGAATATTTTTGAAATTAGGTAGTTGTTTGCTCACATTGATTCATTCTAAGATGGTATAATGCTGCTTTATTTTTTTCACTATTTCATTAAATCCTAGTGATAGTTCCATAGAGTAGGGATTGTTAGTAATACCATCATGTAGGAAACTGAGAGCAGTTAAGTGACTTGCTCAAGATCACATGATAGTGAAGTGGAGCTCAGACTTGGCACACATCTGTGTTATTACAAAGCCAGGCTCTATCATGACCCTCTCTAGAACCTGTTAAGGGCATTGTTGCCTTTACTTTTCAAATTTCTGAACCATTTAATACTTGTTATTTTGTAGATTATGCATAAAATAATTGATCTGGGATATGCAAAAGATGTTGATCAAGGAAGTCTATGCACATCCTTTGTGGGGACATTACAGTATCTGGTAAGACATGTATTAAGACATGTATTTTTTTTTCCTTAATTGAAGTAACATTTCATAACAAGACTAAGTTTTGTTTCTTTGAATTTAACTGAATCAGTTTCTTAATTCTGAAAGTCATGAATAGTACAAAAACAAAGTAGCTTTTCTCTTATAGTGTTGTCATCTAAAGCATTTTTTCTATTTAAGGCCCCAGAGCTCTTTGAGAATAAGCCTTATACAGCCACTGTTGATTATTGGAGCTTTGGGACCATGGTGTTTGAATGTATTGCTGGATATAGGCCTTTTTTGCATCATCTGCAGCCATTCACCTGGTAAGAAGTAGAAGAGAGCTTTGGTGTGCTTAATGGAAATGGAGATTTTCAGTTGCCTGCTTTATTTTTCCCTTCTCTGTACATGGTATGATGCTTTTAGACATGTGATTGAATACAATAAAAATGACAAAAAAAAAAAACCACAAACCAAAACTTTATGTATGAGAATCAGATTGTCAACTGAGCAGCTTTTGTTTTCATAGGCATGAGAAGATTAAGAAGAAGGATCCAAAGTGTATATTTGTAGGTGAAGAGATGACAGGAGAAGTTCGGTTTAGTAGCCATTTACCTCAACCAAACAGCCTTTGTGGGTAAGTGCATTTTAGTAGAGGAAGTTTTTCAGGGTTTAAAAGAACATAACGTAGTTGTGTTTTTCAAGTAGCCTTATCCAGTAGAACTTTCCATGTGTTGATGGAAGCATTTTATACCTTTGCTGGTCATCTGAGGGTGTTGAACACTTGAAAGATAGATACTGTGACTGAAAAATAAATTTTTTATTTTATTTAATTTTAACTAACTTAAAATTAGTCACTTAGACTAATTAATCTAGTTTGTTGTCTAGTTTATATGAGATAGTCACATCTGTTGACTACCATATTGGACAGCACAGATCTAGTGGAAAAAGAACTGCTGCCATTTAGCTGGTTACCTTAGGTGTCAAAAGACTCTTGGGATCATGAAATTAATAAATTCCTTGGTGAAAGTAACTGGACTCACCAATTGGAGTTGCTGATAACTACTTTGTGGTTGTTTAATTTTTTTTAATGGAAAAAAGTTTGCCCTTGTCATTTTAGACTTATTTGAAAGATACAAAATGTATTCACAACTTGTAAAATTACCTTCTTTCCAATACTAAGGAGAAATCGAAACAAATGATTTTCACTCTTTTTGTACATTTTCTAGTTTAATAGTAGAACCAATGGAAAGCTGGCTACAGCTGATGCTAAATTGGGATCCTCAGCAAAGAGGAGGACCTGTCGATGTTACCTTGAAGCAGCCAAAATGTTTTGTATTAATGGATCACATTCTGAATTTGAAGGTTAGTGGGACAGGGTCTACTTGATAAGTCTTGCATTAAAGTTAACAATTTTATTTGGTACATGGACATAAGTATATTTTAATAATCTTCTTGATGTATATTTGAAAAATGATCTTCTCAGACCTGAAATTTTATTTCTTTAGTAAACTTTCTCAGTTTTACTTCTTTTGTTGATTATTCCTTTGAAGCATCTTTTGGGTTTTCCGTTACATTGGTTCTGTCATCTTCTTACTCGTTTAGGTCTAATACTGGATTTGTTTTTGTGTACAAGATTCCTACCTGGCTTTCTTGTCTGTCTGCTTCCTCCCCATCCTGTACACTACATGCAGCATGACGTGTCCATCTCATTTTTTGAAAACACTCTTATTTATCTTATTTATCTTATTTAGTTCTTCCTTTTCCTACTAAGTCAAATCTAAAGTCATCTGCTCAGCTTCGGGGGGAATTTTCTTTCCTTTTTTTTTTTTCCTCTCTTCCTTCTGAGGCAGTTTTCTTAATGCAAGTGCCCTCCCAATTATGTGCACGCCTTGTATTTACTTCACTCAGGACCAACTTGTCACTGTTCTTTAGGTCATTAATACCGTCACCTGTTTTGTGCTTTACAGATGCTGTTCTTCTACCCAGAATAATCTCATTTTTTGTATCTCGTCTACACTGCACATAATAGTCTCCTTTTCTCTGAATGGCCTCTGTTACGCAGTTTGCCATTTAGTTGTATTTACTATGTTCTTTACTTGTCTTCTTTCTCCACTCATGCCTTTCTACATAGGTTGTCTTCCACACTTCTGGGATTGTTTCTACTACTTTTTTTTTAAGCAATTGTCTACCCTACCCACACCAGTTGCTACTACTTTTTTTTTAAGCAATTGTCCACCCTACCCACAGCATCCCTACCCTGGCATTTTGTACAAAGTAGGACATGTACTAGGTTTTCAGTAAAAGTTCATATCTATGAATGAGAAGTTCTATTATATACTCTGAAGCAACTTTCATTTGTGATGTTTCTGTATTTATTGTTGCTTCTAGCCCATAGGGTTACTTAGATTCCCTGATTATGCTCATCAACTCCTTGCCCCTGCCTACCTTTTTTCTTTCAATCTTTTTCTCATTCTAATCTTTCTTCCTTTCAAAGTTTAGTTCAACTACTTCTGAAGTGCCCTTTTCTCACCAGATAATTTCCTCTGGCATTATACCTTATGTTACAATGGTATAGTATTTATTATATTTTGCTTTATATTTTTTTTCTTAAAATTTCCCTTAGTATCTTCTATTTGATTGTTAACCTACCCTGCAAAGGGCAGAAGTTATAATTTAATCAATTTTCATACCCATTAAGCACACTAGCACATTTAATAGTATGTACCAAAGAAGACATTCATTAAATATTTAAGTGAAAAAAAAGATAAATTTGTTTTTTTCCTCTTTTTGTTTCACTCCCTTTTGGGTGTGGTAGTGGGATGCCATGATTACTTAACTTAGTTTGACATAAACCCTGTGTAAAGTAAACTTGCACCTTAGGATATTCATCCTAGTTTTTGCTATTAAGTGTCAGCTGTCATACTGTGAAATCTGCCTCTCCTTGAGAAGATGTAAAGTCTCTGGGAAGAATGAAAGACTTGGTATACTTGTATGGTAAACCCCTGTTAACTGAGAAGATTCCCCTAACCCCCCTCCAGCCCCACCCTGTCCTGCCTTTTTAAAGCAAAGGGTTATTGTATATTGAAGGAAAGTTAATTTGTTACCTTTGAAGCATTTAATGATAAGTTTAAGTATTGGCATATACTAGCCAATATAAGAATTATATATCAGTCAGTGGGTATTAATTTCGTATTATTTCCTAAAGGCAATGGAAGGAAGAGAATTTAAAATGTTGTTTCAAAAGACTGATTTCTAATTCTGTGGCTCTCCTTTATCACTGAGGTAAAGCCCTCCACTGACTCACTTGTCCCTTATCGGGCTCCTTTCACTGGGGCTTTAAGTGAGACTAATTAAGATTTTCTTATCTCATTTTTGGCCCTTAGTCAGATTACTGCTTCCAGATTTGGTTCTCTTTCCTAAAAAAGAGGATAACTTTTTTCCTGTTGATTTAGAGGCCTGTCTTTTCTGTCAGATGATTATCTCTTGAGACAATGTAGACAGACTGTTGTTTCAGATTTGAGCTCCAACAGTTATCATCAGTTGTCTCTAACAAGTTATTTAAGTGTGAGGTTAAATAACTGATTTCTCTCCATCTCCAAAGTAGAGATTAGAAGATCTAATTAGCCGGGCACGGTGGCTCGTGCTTGTAAGCTTCAGCCTATGAAGCGGCCGGGGCTAGGGATCGGGGTTCGAGTTCCACCTGGGGCCCGTAGTGAGACCTAGTTCCAAAAAAAATAGCTGGACGTGGTGGTGCGCGCCTGTAATCCCAGCTATCTGGGAAGCTGAGGCTGGGGATTGCTTGAGTCTGTGGTACCCCGGGCAACGAGAGCCTGCGGTTCCATGGGCAAAAATAGCAAGACCTAGTCTCAAAAAAAAAAAAAAAAGAAGAAGAAGATCTAATTAATAGAATGTTAGGTGCATGGTTGGCATCTATTAGGGATTTTGTAAATATTTTGTTTCTTAGAATAAATGTTTTCTTTTAGATAGGATTTTTATTTCTGAAATTTGTACATTCCGAGGCCTTTGAAATATTTGCCTTGGAATTAACATTTCTTTAGCGTAGTAGGAAAGTAAAATCTGCTCATCAGTTTTCAGATGGTCATTTCATAATTATAGGAAATCTCACTTTGGAAAATGATAGAACCTTGTTAGTATAGTGGTAATAGCTTTTGCTCATATGGAATCTTTCATGTATTCAGTGATCAATGATCATTTTTTTCTTTCTGATTTATACAGATAGTACACATCCTAAATATGACTTCTGCAAAAATAATTTCTTTTCTATTGCCACCGGATGAAAGTCTTCATTCACTACAGTCTCGTATTGAGCGTGAAACTGGAATAAACGCTGTTTCTCAGGAGCTTCTTTCAGAGATGGGAATTTCTCTGGATCCTCGGAAACCAGCCTCTCAATGTGTTCTAGATGGAGTTGTAAGAGAATTTTAGTAATTTGGAATATAAAAAATCCGTTTGCTAGAAGGGTTTGCATGCTATGCATTTTTTTATACATACTTGGGGATAGTTAACATCTTATCATTTTTTTAGTTTCACCTTACTGTTACTCTATGCCATTACTTTGCCAAGTGAATAGAATACAGATGAACCTTTGTTGTTTTGGACTTTATTATGACTTTGGTGTCACTTCTTTTCTTCCTCTTTGTCATTTTTGTACTTAACACCTAGAATCTTGAAATTAAACCAGAAGTCTCATAGATCCTGCCAGAGGATAGATGAATGGTAAATTATGGTTGTGGTCATGATTTTTTTTTCTTTTTATTGGTACATGCTACAATTGAGTGATTTTTATTTTATTTTATTTTTGTCCAGCCATCACTGTAAATCAGTTTCAAAACATTTTCATCTTAGTAAGATCCCTCATGTCCATTAACTGTTAATTTCCATAATGTCCACCCAGGCAACCATTCACTAATTTACTTGATAGTGCCTTTTCTGAACATCTCATGTAAATGTAATCATACAATATGTAGTCTTTTGTGTTGACTTTTTTCACTTACTATGTTTTGGAGGTTTATCAGTGTCATAGACTCTACCATCGCTTCCTTCCTTTTGGTTTCTGAGTAGCAGTTCTATCATATGGGTCTTGCTTTTGTCTTGTCATGTGGATGTTGCTTCTGTCTTTTTTGGTGTGGTGATGGTTTTTCATTTTAATCCATACTGTAATTATTTTTCTTTAAAGTTTAGACCTTAACTCTATGAGAGTTGTGTTAATAAGTATTGACTTTGTCCATCTGCATTTCAGTGTAAGAAATCTGTTTCTTATATACTTAGCAAACCTAGGATTTTTAAAGATCCTTTTTTACATTTTTTCCAGAGAGGCTGTGATAGCTATATGGTTTATTTGTTTGATAAAAGTAAGACTGTATATGAAGGACCATTTGCTTCCAGAAGTTTATCTGACTGTGTAAATTATATTGGTAAGTATAGTTCATTCATTGATTGAGGTTTCAAATCTGAAATAATATAATTTAGACTCAGCATAATTAGTGGAAGTGGTGTTTTGGTGCTTATATTTTGTGTCTCATACTTTAGGTTTCTATGTGTAGTGAGAAATGGATTTATAGTTTGGGAAATTTTAATCTTCCAGATTTTAATCACCCAGATTTTATCACTACCAGATTCCTCATGTGGGAGACATAGGGCTCTTACATTAGAAGAATTGCACTATTCACTAAGCCTACTTTTTTTGTTACTCTTTTATTATTTAAACATGTTCAAATGTTTATTTCATTTTGTACAGTATACTGAAAGTTTTCACTTATCATGTGAGAACTGTTTTTTTTTCTCTTGAGGAAGTTCAATGATCAATATCTGGCTAGTCAATTAAAATCAAGCACCAAACTGTAAAGTCAATAACAAAACTGGGTATAAGAGTCAAAACTAGGTAATATTTCCTCTTTGTACTACTGTCTTTTTACTTTTATTTTTATTTATTTATTTTTTTGAGACTAGGTCTTGCTATTTTTGCGCATGAAACCGCAGGCTCACGTTGCCTGGGGTACCACGGACTCAAGCAATCCCCAGCCTCAGCTTCCCAGGTAGCTGGGATTACAGGCGTGCACCACCACGCCCAGCTATTTTTTGGGACTAGGTCTCGCTGTTTTTGCCCCAATCAGGACTCGAACCATGATCCCTAGCCCCAGCCACTTCATAGGCTGAAGCTTACAGGCACGAGCCACTGTGCCCAGCTTTCTTTTATTTTTAAAAGAATTTTATGTAGTGTGAGTATAGTGAAATGCACAGATTTCATAATTTGGTGATTTTTGACAAATGTACACACCTGTATAATTAACATCACTACCAAGTTCTAGAATGTTTCCTTCATGTTAGACAATTTCTTCCTATCTGTAGTTAATCCTCCTCCTCCCACACTTAATTTTACCATTGTTATTTTTTGCTAATACAATTTTTTAAAGAACAGTTGTAGATTTACAGGAAATTGAGCAATATACAATGTTCTTTCTCATATTACTTCCCTTTCTCATACATGGTTTCCCGTTACTAACATCCTACATTAATACAGTTCATATATTACAATTAATGAACAATATATTAACCAACATCCATACTTTATTCATATTTTCTTAGTTTTTATTTGGTGTCCTTTTTCTGTTCCAGGATGTCACCCAGGATACCATGTTACTTTTAGTTGTTATGTCTCATTAGGCTCCTCTTGACCATTGCAAATTCTTAGACTTTCCTTGTTTTTGATGACCTTGATAGTTTTGAGAAGTTACTGCTAAAATATTTTGTAATTTGTCTCTGTTTTGTAGGCTATTACAATTTATTTCTGTTGCAATCTGTTTTTCCCCCTTCATGATTACACTACGATTATGGTATTTGAGAGAAATCACAAAAATAAAGTATCATTTAAATCATGTTGTTTAAAGGGCGCACACTGTCGGCATAATGAATCACTCTTTGTGTTGACTTTGATTGCCAGCTGCAACAGTGTTTGTACAGTTTCTTCACTATATATTTAGCCTTTTTTTCCTTTCCATGCTGAACTCTTCGGGAGGAAGTCACTCTGTATAAACCACTTACAGAAAGAGAGCTATGCTTCCCCCTTTCTAGGATAGCATAGCTATGGAATTTATTTAGAGATTTGTCTCTTCCCTCATTTGCTAATTTATTCAGTCCTTTATTGCTTTATTGTATCAGAATGGCACAGAGTTCAGTCTTTCTCCGGAGTCTTCTCTTCTTTTCTCTCCCAATGTTCCACACTGCTCCACTTCTTCCACAATTGCTGATGCAGAAATCAGCTTTCCAAATTGCTGGCCATCTCTAGGTACCAGCTTTGCAGGCCACCTTTGTGCAATGCCACACTCTCCACACTGGCCACTTTGCCAGATACCATGGCTCCTTGTCACCTCCAGCTCACTCTTCTAGGGGGCTTTTGCTCAGCCTGGTCACTCTGGCTACTCTTTACCTGCCTGCCATTCTCCTCTCCTCTCCCAAAAATGTTCTCTCTCTCTCTCTCTCTCTCTCTCTCTCTCTCTCTCTCTCTCTC